>JAEIIJ010017386.1:0-155509 GCA_018904815.1 Drosophila ogumai | reverse complement strand
TTTATACCTATTATCTGGACCCTTGCTGTTGGAAATATGTTCGTTTGAAAGCATTTCGTTATCTGGCTTTGTTTGCCTTTCAAATGCCAATTGTTGTTGGCATTGCAATTAAGCATCCGAAACATGAACAGCAGCCGACACTAGGCAACAAAATAGTTGAGGCAACACAAAAATAAATATTTGAAACATTTCTTAGCGAGGAGGTTGGAAAATGAGGCAAAAAAAAGGAAATTTGCGGAATGTTTGCGCTGTATCCCCCACACAAAGAAATACACTTAAGCACCGGAAGTGACATTTCGGAATGCCACAAGAGCCAGGCAAAGAGAGTGGGCAAAATTTAAAGAAAAGAAAAGAAAATAAACAGGAAAAAGGGTCACTCAACAAAAGGGAAGAAAAAAAACAACACATATGCTTTCTTGAGTGCGCCCAAAATCACATTCGGTTCGCTTGCTTAGCAGGTAAAAAGGGTTCAAGCAAATAGAGAGGATTATATTTTGCCAAGAATCCAAAGAAATTGATTCGCTGAACAAATAAAATATATACCACGCTGGACACTTCACTGGACACTTTCCATTTAAAGCCAAGTTCGGGTCATAAAATGCTTTCTTTCGGCCGCCGTCGCCCTTTTCCATTGTGCTGCTGCTGCTCCCCCCTTTTTTTTTATGATTTGTCTGTCCTGGCCATAAAGATTGCCAAGCAATTGAATCCATTGGCCACGAGCCTCTGTCCGCCGGTTTCATAATCAAATACTTTATTTATGCCTCGGTCTCGTCCTATCCTTTCGCCTTTCGGCCACCGAAAAAGTTTCCACCAAATTTGCTTACATTGCCGAAACAATAAAATTCCATTGTCAGAAAGGGATGCCAGAGGACCTAGCCGGATGCTATTTTGTTAAGTGCGCGAATGTTGGCGCATAAATAAAAATATAATTGAGCTCCTGCTGCCCCCTCCTCGTTTTTGTTCTCCATCTGACCCTTATCTGGCAGAGATCACCATGCTGGCCACATGGCCTGAGTCCACTGCCCACTGATGATGAGAAATTCTTTGGCACTGAGCAAAAAGATGTAGTTAAAAGTTTAAGAAAATTAAGCAAACTATTACGTCAGGGATTTTACTTATGGTTTTGGGAAGCTCTAAAAGAAAATAAAATAATTTTAGGATTTAAATTTGGCCTTATAATTTTTATATATTTTTGACACATTGGTGACACTTTTTACCAATTTAAAACTTTTTCTAATGATTATTATTTGAATATGATCTCATCTATTAGCTCCTTTTATAGGAATACTTAAACATCTTTTAAAGCCAACTACTTTATACTCTTCTCTCTTTTATTATCATTCTCCTATTTTATATATTTTTTTCCTCGAGTGCACTTGCCTCTCCCATCCGCTATATTGATTTTTGGCCCGTTCAAATAAATTAGCGACCATTAATTGGAAATGCGGATGGGGCGATTCACTCAAGCAATGCACAAATTGGACCTAGACTCGGCTTAATTGATTAGCTTCGGCTAAGAGTTTCCTTCGCCTTTGCCCCAGTTGTCATTGCATTTAATTGCATTGGCAAAAAGAGAGTTTCGGGGCGTCCAACAACAATTAAATTGGCCATCGTACCTGGACGAACTTTTCTGCAGCCAGGCAATTGGAAGCCGAACACTTGTTGGTGGCTCTGCTGCTGATGCCTCGTTTTAATTGAATTAATTTAAAATTGCCTAGGACCATTTTACCTGCAGGGCTGGGCATTAATTTTGTAAAAGTTCAGCTCTCAGTTTGCCAGTCATTTAAAATTTTAATTGCATTTATTGCCAACTATTCAGCAGTTTGATTTCACGGCATTTGCAGATGATGCCATGCGCGGTATTTAGGTCATAATTGGGATAAACAGGATGATCCAATTAAAATATGTTTTGAAATTGAGTGTGGATTTGAATTTTAAAATTGAAATTTAACAGAAATTGCATTAAGCAAGCAATCGAATTAAAGTTTATCAAGGCCTTTGGGTAACCTTTTAGCTTAAAAGTTTCCCATTTTCTGAAGGTCTAATCAATGGATGTGCAGGTGGATTTTCCTCTCCCCTTTTTCCTTGCCAAAAAAAACAAAGGTAACTAGCGCAAACACTACCCACGACATCAATCACTTGGCCTCACACACAAAAATGCCATGGCACACAGATCGCAATTAATTTACCCAAGTCGGAATCAGCCTTCCGATTGCAGGAAGTCAGCCTGTGTGTGTTTGTCCTTCTCCTGTTGCAGCAGCAGCAGCTGCCAAGTGCAACTGAATCTGAATCTGAATCGGAAACTGCAGTTGCAACATCTCTGCCAGCAGATACTTTCCATTTCCACGCAGTCGAGCTCTCCGCTCCATCGGCAAGCTGTCTCTGCCGTGTTGGCTTGCATGTCAAATTCTCATTTCATTGAAATCGGCAAATATTGACTAAGAACTTCGATGCAATCAACGCTGCCTGCTGACTACTGCCTGGTGCCTGCTGCCGGCGACTGTGACAAATGGGCGTGGCATGTCGACATTCCAGAGCCAAATCGATGGAAGCTACATATTTGCCTGGCAATGAAAGTGAGACTGCGAGAGTCAACAAAAAGTGAAAGTAGCAATTAAGGTTTAAAGATATGTAAACCATCTTTAAGAAATATTTTTAAACTTTAAATTGGGGTAAAAAGAAGCATAAATTTACTTTTATTAAGGGTTGGTTCCTAATTTATTGGTTTATTTATTTACAAACTATTTAGTTGAGTTGAATTATGGCGCATTTTTAAGCGTCTTTCCTTTCGAAATATATAAAGCATTGCCCACTTGAACTAGTTAATTTAGAAGCTGTCTCCAAGGCCATAATAAACAACCAGTATAATTTATATTTTTAAGAAAAAAGCAATCTAAAACCTACTTAAACTTACAAGCAACAAGAAAAATGTAAGCTTATCTGCCAGGACAACGGAGGCAGAGGTACTTAGTTATTAAAACATTGCCGCAAATTGCTACGCAACTTTTGCGTCAATAAACTAAACGGCCAAAAGCTACGGTCGACGGTCGACGAAGGCCACTCAACCGAATCCTGGCTAAGGATAAGGATAATCAGCCCCGCTCAGACATCCTTTGAAGCAGCAGCCAGGTGGAGGCAACACCTGGGGAGCGAGTCAAAAAACAATTTCGCCTCATTATCATTTCAACATATTGTATGCCCAAGTGTTTCAAATTGTTCAAAGAGAGTAGGGAAACTGGAAACTGAGCGCTCGAAGCCCAAAGGAGACAAGGGCAAAGGCAGAGGAGTTCTCCTCCTGATGAAGAAGTTTTCCCTTTACGTCCTTGCCGAGTTGGTTGTTGTTCCTGCAGCCACAGCTCAGCCCCAGCTCCCGCTTGGATGTCGGATGTTGCCGGATGAGACTGGTGGCTGGTAGATGTAGGTGCTGCCTGAAATCACTATGCTCATAAATGGGCCATGAATAAATTAACTCGCTGAAAAGCAGCAGCGAAAGCCAAAGCTAAACTAAAAGCCCCAGCAAAACAAAAAGACAGGCGACAAGGGCGGCGGCTCAGGGAGGCCGGAGAGAGAGCCTTAGATTTCAAACGAATGATAATAATAATTGAGGCAGCGACCCAAGTACATTGGTTAGATAATAACACCGTACACATGTACATGCAAATGGGCTCTGCGTGTGGGTGGGCACTGCGAGAAAATGGCTATGCCATTCGATGTTTAAATGCTAGTTAAGAGGGAATATTCTTGAATAATTTAAATACAACTATAAATAGTGTTGCGATTAAAGGGGGATAAGGATGAGTCTAAGGCTGAGCTGCTGTTACGAAGGAAGTAGTGTTTTGAATCGAGTTAAAATAAGAAAATATAAAAATACTAAAAACCACCTATAGTCCCTTTAAAATCTCCCCTGTTCCAGGTTACAACAATTCCAGCCATTGATTTCTCCCGCATAGATTTCTGACGAGGCCAAGCAACCGTTGTGTTGCTAGACAACAATCGAAATTCCCCGAAACAAACGGGGCTCGCCTTAGCTTTATCGATACTTTGACTCGACCTCGGCAGAGCAGTCTGACCCCCGGGAGCAACCATGTCTGTGTTCCGGAATCCCTCCATTACCGCCCGGCAGCGGCAGACGCGATGCGGTCGGATGACCCGCCACTCGATTTTCACCATGAAGCGACCCATAACCTTCCAGGTGCGCAAGTCCCTGGTGGAGTATGTGGACATGGAGCTGGCAGAGATGGACACATCGGTGTTCTACCAGCGCATCTTCATCCTGGCCAAGAACGCCCATTTGACGCCCGAGGAAACCGAGCCGGAGACGGAACCGGAACCAGCTCAGGTTGACCAGTCAGAGTCAGTTCCAGTAAGTCAACCAATGCTCGAGTTTAAGGAGGATATGATCATACCCATGGACGATGTTTCGCTCAGCACGGAGGAGGGAGAGGAAGAGGCAAGTCTGGAACTTCCGTCGGAGGTTTATAAAACCTCTGGCGACCAGGATCAGGAGGTGCTCACCCACACGTTTCGCTTCAGCGGTCAAGAAACCGGCGAGGAGGAGTTCGTAAGCGAGGAGGAGCAACAGTCGACCCGTGTAACAGGAACCGGCAAGCCCAAGGATTTCTGTGACATCTTTACTGAGGTTCTGCAGCAGCTGCATAAGCAGTGCAAGGAGGTGGCCATCACCCCGGATCCCATTTGTGGCCTGTACCTGTACATGGGCGAGTACAGTCTCCTGATGCTGGAGGGCTCGGAGGACATGGTGGGCTGCTTCACCCGGGCCTTGGCCGAGTGCTGCGAAACCTACTGGCAGACGAACCGTGTCTTCCAGATCGAGGATCACATCACGGAACTGTATACCAAGGAGTTGATCTTTCGCCGCATCCCGGCCGTCTATCTCAACGAGAAGTTCCCCACCTCAACGCCCACAGACGAGTACCTGATGGGCAAGCAGCATCTGATCATCAAGGAAAAGCTTCACACCGTTTGCCGGATGATCTGGGAGGGGGAACAGCGGGAGGTTCAGGAGACGCGCGGGGATTCTGTCTACGACAGTCTGGAGGACGAGGACGATCAGACCTTGGGGAAATCAAAGTCACATTTGTTGTCAATCGACCAGATGCCGATGGATATATACCGGAAGCATATACCAGAGATCCAGCGCATCGATCTGGTGCTGGCCTCGACGAGATTCTACTATGAGCTGGATGGCTTTTCCAAGCTCTTTGGCCAGGTACCCTTTGGCCGGGACGAGGAGGGGCACTTCTGGCCCATTCCCAACAACTACACACCGCCGAACATCTTCCGGCGCACGCCGTACGACATCAATCTTACATTCGCAGACTATGCGTTGGCTGCCAACAAGAAAAGGTCAATGAGCTTGGTTTCGGAAAATTCTGGAGGTGAAGAGGCCGCCGAGGAGGGAGCGGCCAAGGAGGAGGGAGCTGATAAGGAGGAGGAAGCAGCCAAGGAGGAGGCGCCTCCGAAAGCCGATTGAGTGTGTATCTTTATTTGGATTATAAAGTATGACTTGAAAGCATAGAAATTTACAGATTTCTTTCAGTTTAAAGTTTTTTATATCCACTTAATTTGAAATATTCATTTTTCTGAGTGTCGCGTCTAACCATCGCCCTCTCAAGCGGAGGCAGTTGACGCTGTTATCTGTGAAACTCGCGCGCTCGGTTACAATGTTTTCGGCTTTGTGCACATGACTGCATCTCATCTCATCCGGGGGCAGGTGGTTGTGGCTGTACACGGTGCAAGGGGGGAGGGAAGGTAGGTGGGGCTTATTCGAGGGTTGTCTTGTTTTGGCTTGCCACTTGAATGGCTCGACTTTGTTAACATAAACATAAATTCGCGTGTGTGAGTGCGCACATGTGTGGGCTGCCTCAATGGTTTGCCTTTTAACATAAACCGCATCAGACGCCAGCTGTCAGTTGTAATACTTGGAGAGCTCGGCGCTGGTTAGCTGGTAGCTCGTAGGATCTTGGAGAGCTCTGTGCTTTGAGCTCCGAGTCCTGAGCTCCGAGCTTGCAGCTGTCAAAAGCCGCGCTGCCATTTAAAGTCACTTGACAGTGGGCCAAAAGAAATACACAAAACAGCTTAGTGGGTTAAGGTATGGGGGTGGGACTAAGCATGATGGGGTTAAGCAGGGGTTTGCTCGATAAATTCGCTCAATAAACTTGACTCTGGTTTGTTATTAATCATTCTTTCAATGGGCGAGAAAAAGAGTTAAATTGAGCATTCTGCTTTACAAAAAATCGTATACATGTAAATGTTGGGAAAATAATGAATTAAAATTTGAAATACCTCGAAACCCTTGCAGCTGCCCTCGCCTTAGCCTTTGCTATTAAATTAAATAACCCCTTTTGGCTTAAAAAAAGCCACGTAAGCCGAGAACATGTTTAGAAATTGAGCTGAAAAAGTTAATTAAACTTTGGGCTAGGAGAGGCTGCGAGCCACTTTTTTGCGGCAGAGCAGACGGACGGATGGCTGACGACATGCAATGACAAGGACACAATTCAATCAAGCGCCGCAGGAGCTGCAGAGTGTCGGCGCATAAACAAGGACATTGCCCTCCTGGGTGCCTGCTGCTGCTGCTGCTGCGGCAGGTCGCCATTCGCCCCGCTTTCCCAGCTGCCCGGAAAAAGCCAAACATTTGCCGCTGCAGTTTTCATAAACTGCCAGACAACAGCAGTGGCAGCGCGCAGCAGCTGGAAAAAGAGAAAACAACCGCACCAAGGTTGGACGAGACAATGGCGATAAGCCGCCGCTGCAGTGGCTCCCTGCTCCTGCTCCTGCTCCTGCTGCCGTTCTCCATGATTTTCTAAAACCCAGTTACGTGTGGCCCACAACTTGAGGCGCAAACTCATAAATTACACAGCCGAGAGAGAGGGCAACGAAAAAAAAGTAGGAGGCCAAAATGACTTTTGGCTGCTGTTGCTGCTTTTGGCCATCAAAAGTGAAACTGTTCGCTGCAGTCGCTTAAGGGGCGTTTGGGCGTGGCCTTAGCCTCCGGATTGCTCTCTGGTCTCGTCTGGTAGGGTCTGCTGTGTTCTGTTCTGGTCTGGTCCAGGGCGCCAAAGACCAGGCATAATTTAAGGCAAACTCAATTTGGCCATACCCTTGCCAAGGATGCCATAAAAGCCGAGGCATCCAGAAACTTCAAGGCACAAGACGTGCAGATTGGAATCATTACGAACAGGACCTTCAACAATTTCTTTAAACCTAAGACTTTAGTCAGGAATTTAATTCAAGTCCCGACTTTTTAAAGAAAATGGTAAAAAGATTAATAGTATTGATTAAATCCACATCCAAACCAGAGACTATTATGCCCGGAAATTGTACTTCATTATGGATATTATAGGCAATGTTTACAAGTTGAACTTGTACAGTTCACATCTCTTACAAGACAAACTACTTTTATGGGCCATAAAGGCCAAAAAATATAAGTAGAAACAAAACCAATTACTTAAAGTTTTCCTTGTTTTCCAGCAAATATTAATTCAATCTATAGAAGGCCATCGGAATGTAATTGCTTTGATGTCTATCGATATTTGCCATGGCTTGTGTATCAATTTAAATGTAAAGTAGACAAAGGATAATGGCATATTCCTTTATATTAACTCGATTATTTAAGAATTGAATAACCTTGAATTGTTCTTCTTTAAATTTAAAATCAATCCCAGTTTAAAACTCAATTATAGAGCATCGAGAGACTCGGTTCAGTAAACTCAAGTTCGAGATTCTCGTTTCCCCTAAATGTTTTTAAAGCAGACAATAGAGGCTGGGAAAATAGAGAGTGCAAACTAACTAAAATATATATTATGTGCTTTGTATATATACAAAAACGAAAACAATTTTGCGGCGCGATAAACGAATTTTCCTCTCGACTTTTGTTTTTTCTTGGTCCTACCGCTCCGTGCTCCTCTTTTTCCGAAAGGATTTTTGGCAGCAAAAGGCAAGACACAAGGATAACATGGCAACATTTCGCAGATCTCGCAGGCAACAGCAGAGGGGCTGGCCTAAAACGCGGAGGCAGTGGCTCTGACAGGAGTCCAGATTGCATTTCCCCGGACACGATTGCCAACTAACTGCCACGGAAAAGAACGTTTCAAAGGCTCCAGGAGATAGGAAGGATAAGATCTGATCTGGGAGAACTGCAATTAGTCAAATGAGCAGGACGTGAACCATATTTCATCCAGGATAAGACAACTTTTGACTTATAACGCCCCAAAAGTCAACAAAAGTATTGGTTGGGGTTGGAACATACATACTTCTCCCTCGAGGGGGGAGAGGGAGAGAAACCTAAAACTTTTCCAGAATTTATGCTAACCGAAAACTTATTGACTGGCCTAAGAAACTGCGTGGGCTTGGCTGCTCGATTCCACATTCATCATACGCCTAGTTGTGCGCGCTTTAAATCAAATTAAATGCCTAGAGTTTAATTCCCAAAACAATCAGAAACTTTGGCCATAAAAAGGCCCCGCATGTCCCAGTAAACCGCATTAAAAAAAACGACGACAGCGGGAAATATGAAAGAAATTAAAAATAATAGCGCACATAAAACCACAAGCTGCGCCTGCCCGGGGGAGGGCGGGAAATTAAGCGTGAAAAAATCAGTGAAAATGCCTGGAAAATAGAGCGAAGCGGGTTCATGGGAAGACTGGATGACAGCTTCGTCTGGCCTTGATGGTTTCCCGGTTTTAGGAAATCCAATCATTTCCCTTGCCATTCAGGCGCGTTTAATTTCGGCCATTAAGGATATCTCCTTCTTGGCTTGTTTACATGCGCCACCAAGTGGTGTGAGTGTGTGTGGAGTGTGTGTTTGCCTAATAAACACACACACATGTATGCATGTGTGTATGAGCCTGTTCGCGCTTTTGTTTATCTTGAATTTGTCTGTCGCCATTTTATTTTTTACACTTTTTCCCGCACATATTTATTATCATGTCGGTTTCGGTTTGCGTTTGCGTTTGCGTTTCCATTTCCGTTTCCGTTTCCCCTTCCACTGTCGCCGCCGCTGCTCGTCTCCTGTTCTCGCGTCCTAATGAAAACCTCCAACTGTCCCTTTTGTCGGGTTTTTCGGCATCGCATGGAAAATGTTTATTATGTGATTATGCCCGACTTTAGCGCCAGTAGCTGCTGGGAAAGGTCTATCCCAGGAATTCCTGGTCTGCCTTGTCCTGTCCTGTCCTGTCTCGTCCTTTTTTTTTTTTTCCATTTTCCGCCTTCTTCCAGCAGCTGCCTTTTCCTGGTTTTTCCTACTGCTGACTGTTGACCGGCGGCAGGATTTGGCCTTTTGCCTGAAATTTGTTTGTTGTTTTTGTTACGGCTTCCATTTGTCGGAGCTCCTCTCTTTGTTGTTGTTGTTGTTGCTCTTCGTTCAGTTTAAAGCTTTGTCCTCCCTTTTGGCACTGAATGTCTTTGACTCAGTATCCTGCGTGGGTGATTGTTGCCGTTGTCGTTTTAAATTACATTGTTACAAGTGTTCCGTCGTCCTCTGTCATCTTTTTTTAAGGTACTCAGAAAAAAACATTTGCTTAGGTTTGATTTAAAAAAGACTGGTTTAAAAATTTATTTATTTTTATTGAAATTGCATAATAAACAATTGGAAAAAATAAACAGCTCATTGAATAGGTATAAAACTATTTAAAAAGGCAAGACTTTATTTTTAAATAGTTATATATTTTTTTTTATCTTAAGAGAATTACAGTTAAATTTTTTAAATATTTATAGCCTCAAAAAATTATATCTAGTTATAATAACTACTTCATCTTTATGTAAATATTTCCCCATTAAACCCTAAAAAATTGTTACAAAGTGCTTCCAATTTTTCCCTGTGCACTGTCTTTCCCCTAAGACACAACTGCAGCTAAAACGATGATTTATAGAAGGCTAAGGCAAAAAAAAGCACCAGCTTAAGCCAGCTCGTAAGGTTAAAGTTCAGGCAGTAGATCAGGTTTTGGGGCCATTATAATTGGAAGGACCTTTAGAATGGCCAGCAAATTCATTTCACCACCCGGGGCCACTCATTAGGCTAGAGTTCTCGAGAGTTCCCGGAAAAAGAAAGGAGGGCCGTCTTGAAATTTGCAGTCTTAAGAGCGGGCAAACAACAATCGGCAGGATAAATACTAGCGCGCTGTCACTCAAGTAAAGTAAAGTTCATCGCTTCTCGAGCACTCCATAAATATTGTTAGCTAGATTTAATTATAAACGGTCGGTGTGTACAAGAAGGGCTGGGCAAACACATCACAGTGGGAAACATTTTTGGCAATGTAAACACATCTAAGGAGGGGAGAATCATCATCATTGAAAAGCATTTCGCACAGCGGGTGCGGAAAATATGGGAAATGTAAGCGGAAAATCAAGGGGAAGCTGCGAAGCTGTGCGAACAGTTGTTTTTGGCCAAACTTGCTCACCAAACACACAGGCAGTAATTAACTGGTCTGTCACATAAGTCGCATTAACACAATGTTATAAATGTTCCCGCAGCTGCTTCCCAGACACTCCTTGACGGAGTCCCCGTTTATCCCTTTTCCCCTCCTCTGTGTCCTAGTGCCGAACATTGCATGTCAGGCACATTAAGTATACGCCACATGCGACGCATTTACATAGATTTGCAATGTTCGTGGCATACGAAATGGCAGCAAGCTTATTAATTCCTCTTCCACGCTACTGTGCGTGTGGCGCAAAAGTTTTTGCCGCTCGCAAAACTTTTGTCTTTAACTTGGCCAAATCTTTCCTCTGTATCCTTGCATCAAATGCAAATTAATTAAAGCCTGATCCAGTTAAAGGTTTATTCTCGTTCTCCGCTTTTTGCTTCGCCGTGGCGTCGGTCAGTTAATTAAATTGCCATGTGAGCGGCCGTGAATTGAGTTAATTTGCGCAAATCCAATGCACAATCAAAGCCGCAAATTATCTTCAATATTTTCCTGCTGGCCGCGTGCAATTTTTCCCACTTTTTTCCATCTTTTTTTTCGTTGCGCAAATTGAGCGGGTAAAATTGCAACAGGGGAAACAAAAATAAAGGCCGCCTTTTGATTTAATTCTGCGGCCGCGACAAACTGCATGGCAGAGCGGAATGTAGAGCAACCGAAGCGGAAAAACATTAATTTTAAATTAATGATTGCAGTTCCAGTTTCGCTGGCAGCTTCGTATATCCTGCAGAAAGTCCAACCTTAACCTTCAACCCACAAACTGACTATCAATTCTGTGATTGCCTGTGAACATGTTCTGCCAGTTGGTTAAATAAAACCCAAACACGCACACAATTATCGCCTCAAAATATTGATTATTAAGCGCATTTCAAATACCATTTAGGTGTTTCTCTTTTTTTTCCCCCTTGTTTTACTCGTGTATTGTGTGACCTTTGTTCTAGCGAATTTCTCTTTTTGTGTTTGCCCTGCTGCTTTGCATAAAAAGTGACAATCCCAGTGACTCTTTCTGTGTGTGTGTGTATTCCGCCCCCTACTTTTCACCCCTAATTTGGCCCATTTCACCCCGCTGTGTGCACACTTGTTTAGAATGCAGAGCGCCATTTGCGGCTGCTAATGAAGTAATTTCCAGGCATATCACGCATAATCCAGGGCACGTGAGCTACTTACAATGTAATTCGTTGTCTATTTGTCTGATATTGAAAAACGTTCCTCACGACACTGCTCCTCACGGCGCAAAGGGGGTTAAGCCACGCCCCCTTAACGGTTTTAGCTTCCTAAGCAGTGGTGCTAAAAAAAAAATGATTACAAAAAATATAAATAAACATGGCAAAGAAACTTAATCAAGGAGTAAGAATATATATATATTTCCAACACTGGTTATCATCGTTGAAATAATCTAAATTAAAAACACTATATGTAAAAGTAAAAGGTTAAGAAATTAGATTTAATTTTACAAAAAAAGTATTTCAAAACTTTGTATATTTTAAAAGTAGAAATTAATTTTCAACACTGATTATAATCCTAGAAAATCCCTAACTTGCCAACACTGTCTGAACGCCATGGAATGCTGCATACTCTCAGGCGCCGAGTCAGAGGAAGTCAGGGTCGAACGGTTGGGACTGTTCAAGTGCAATCCATTGTGATTATTACGTGCCATGGCATTGAAAACGCTTACTTCCACACATCGATGGCACATCCATGGCACATCGATGGATGTGCTCCATCGATTCGATATCTGGCTCCAAATGATGGGGCGGGCAGAGCGGTGTCATTAATTGCTCACAGCATATTTCAATATCCGCCGTAAGGCGCTTGGCCACAGCTTGACCATCAACAGCCAAACAGCTTAATAACTTAATGCTTGGAAAAGTTTCACACCCGCAGCAAATGAGGGTGGGGCAACATTCGAGTCCAATACGCACAATAAGTAACGATTACAATCTCAATTACTTCGACCTTCTGCGGCTGCCACGCCCCCCGCATAAACGCCAGGCATCGTTGGGAAAATTAACTAGAATGGATCCATCGCCCGTCCCCTCCCCCAATAGCTGGCTCAATAACCGAAAACCCGCACTAATCTCTTGGGCCGAACTTACTCTAATTATACGCAACATAAAACTCACTTCCTACCGAACTTGTTTCCGCTTTGGGTTCAATATTTATTGACTTGACTTTGTCTGGGGATTTAACGTTTGCTTTAGTTTCCATTCGTTTTTCCCAATTACACACTTGTTTTTACTTTTCCCCGGATGCTGTGAATACCAAGTGAGGGGAGGCACAAAATGAACATGAAAAATATTTAAAGATTTATTTTGTGATTGAAAATTGCATACGTTATTAGATTATAAACATTAAATAATTTAAAAATCGGTAGGTAAACAATCTCTTAAATATTTATTATAATATACTATTGAATTCTCGTGTCAAAATAAAATTTAAAAAAAAAATTTAATTCCCAAAATATATTTAAATTGTTCAAAAGTATTAATAACTTCAAAGTGATGAAAATACCATTAAGAACATTGACGAAACAGAAATTTGTCACACGAAAGGCTTTGAAATTGATGTGAAAAATGTCAAATAGGCAATCCGAATGCAATTAGAAATTTTTATAGATATTTCCCATGCATAAGTCTTGAAAGAGTCATAAAGACATTCTGCACTGAGTCGTGTAACTACCATTTGACAAAATGTATATAAATCAAGGCTACCGGATACGAGAACAGCTTATTACGTATACGCCGCGAGTGCCACGCTTTCGTTTTATATTGCTTAAGCTCTCTCCCTCCTCTCCAGAGTTATTTCTTGCCGTTTTTTGTGTAAGCTGCAGTACTTGCAGCAAGAACAGCAGCTGTAAAAAATACTAGCGGGGCTAAGGCTATATCTTCGTTGTCTGCTGAAGCACGCCACATGGCGTATGCGCAATTTATGGCGCGGACAGATGCGGAAACTATGTGTTTATTGGGCTCGGCCGGAAGGATGGAACGAACCGAAAACGGTCCGGACAAGAGTATATATATAGACTACGTTAAGTTGTGCGATAATAACGAGAGCTAATGCAGCACTCAAAACACTTTCCCAAACAGTTTTACAGCTTTACTCTCTGGCCCCCATAAACTGACCCTGCATAATCTGTTCCAGCATGTTCATAAGTCTCCGCCCAGCAACTTAATTTCTGGCCTGCTCTGCAACAGAGCTAAAAATGTTCCACATGAAGCACAAGCACTGCAGTCCTTAAATTTCCCGGACAATCCCCTCCCAGACCAGCCAGTATGTGACTCTCTCTGGGAGCCAAGTTGTCAACAATGTGTATCTGGGGGTATCTCAACTTTGTTGTGCGGGTTAATCATATGCAGCAGCAGCAGGAGCACACAGTAAAATGGGATGAAAGGTCGGCCACGCGTACTGGAAAAGTGCATTCAATCTTCGTCCAAGGACCGGCCCTCGAATATGCCACACAATCTGTGTTGGGGTAGGAAATTTGTCCCGGAAAATGTTGGCAATGTGTGCCAGGCATTTGTCTTTCATTTTGATTGCGCACATTGTGCTTGTGTTATGTGCGCTTCGTTTTGTTTTGAATTTTTATTTGACATTTAATGCCATTGCTGGCATATTTCGAGCTTTGCTTTATGCGATTTATTGCATTTCATTTGCATTGCCTTCGGTTTCCAGGATCCCCCATTTTTTACGACTTTTGACACGACGCCTGAAATGCAACAGTTGCGGCATTCAACTGATTTTTTCCGCGAATTTAAATACGGCCGCCGCCGCAGCCGCCTTGAACTTGTGCGGCGTAAAATCGCATTAAAATGCATTTTTAATTAAAACGAAAGCAAAGTTGACGGCTTAAGGGAAATGCGTCTGGGTCTGCGGTTTACATTCTTTCAGGGCGCGAGACGCCCGAACGCAATGAAGATTTAAGGCCCGTCCTGGCCGCAGAAAATTAATTAAAATTATATAAACATTCCCAGGGCAGAGGAGGGACTACTGACCATGATGATGCGGACGTGGACGCGGACGCGGACGCGGACGCGGACGTGGAGTGGTGACGACTGCGGGCGATATCAGCAAATAACTCGCCATGCATTCTGTACCGAAATTCACGCTGTTTGAATTGTGCAAATCGGATTTGTACGTGCCTACAAGCCAGAGGGATCGCAGGGATGCCGGGATGCAGGAATGGATGCTAGCAAGCTGGACAAATGTTTGGCCAAGCGGTTCGCCTCGGTGTGTGCTCATATGTGCGGTTCTTTGAGCCAACATTCGACCCCCGCTGCCCCGTGGCCCTGCATCTTTCTGGATATATTTGCCTTTGGCTCCACGCAGTCGCAAAGCTTGCTTTATTTACTTGCATTTTTTGTGTTTGATTTCGAATTTAGCGCGCACAATTTCGCTCTTTCTACCAGCTTTTTCTGTTGCATACTTTGCTGTAGAACACTGAGGGAAAAGTGGGGTATATTTAGGGATAATTTCGATAGTTTCGAAGCTTTTATAAGCTATAAAAAAGAAAAAACCTTAAAATAGTATAATTAGATAGCAAACTAAATAAACTGTGATATATCCTACTAAAGCATATAAAATCCTCGTATTTTCCCCGAGTGCACTCCTAAATTGTGTGTGTTTTAGTGTGCAATGGCTTTTGGGTTTGGCAAACGGTTTGGCCGCCTGGCTGACTGCCACTTTGACCCATTTGGCAGGAGCCAAGTCAGTGCAGTCACAACGAATCCTCACGGCAGTCGCACTATCCCAGCGCTAGCCTTCCATTTGCATCCAACGAAACGAGTCGAAACGAATTGAAAGTTACGCTAAAATCCATGACATGACAGTGCCAGCCGAAAATTTGGCAACCAAATGGCCGCCATGGTGTCATCTAGTGTGTGCTGTTTGCATACTTTTCAATGGCAGTGTCCAAGCGTTTATATGTGATTACATTATAGGGAACCGAAATTTATAGGCCTTCGATACTTTATTGAGTGGCTTGCAATAAACATTTCGGCCGACCACACGGCGTATGCGCATTGTCCCCACACATTTGTTTATGGCTCGCAAGGAATGTGGCGCCTGGCAGTCGAAAATTGACTCGACTAAGCCAGAAGCCAAAAGCAGCCAGCAAGCCAAGGCCAAAAATAAATATACCGTAAAGTCAAAGAATTAGATTCGAGAGAAAATATATTTTTTAATATTAGTTCAACTTAATTGACTTTTAATATTTAATGTCAAATGGAGGAGCCGGATCACGTATGTCTTGTGGCATTTATTGACAGATGATGAATGCCGGGAGTGACCAGAGGTTTATTTAATTTAATTACTTTATTTGTAAGCCTCGCCAATGGGCTTTGGTTTCTGTGTGTGTCTTTTTGTGGCCACACATTTGTCGACTTGGAAATCCGCTTAAAATAATATGCATATTCGACGCTCATTTAAAATTGTGTATTTTTATTGAATTTACGGCTCTCGATAATTTCATGGAATTCCATTTTAATTTCCCTTTGTTGCTCCCTCCATATTGTTGTCCTTCATTTGGGTTGATTTAAAATCGAATATTTATTTATTATGCGGTGATCGCTACCTCTTTTTGCCTCGTTTGGCAATTTGATTAAAATTTATTCCACTGCGCTCTTGTTTTTTGCCATTTGCAATTGGACTTTATTTGGATTTTGTGTGCATATACGTTTGTGTTTTTTATTTGCATTTAAAATTGTGCAGAGAATTCTTTTTTTGGTGCTTCATTAGCCACGCTTAATTGCCTCATTCAATGCTGAGCGGTTTTCAAATGGTTTCCTTTGTTTTTCCGCCATCATTAATGCCTCAAGCAATTGTCAGCAAGAGGGTTGCGAGTATGGGGAGTCGGAAGTAGGCAATTTCCTGTCATTTTGTAAATCATTTACATGCCTCGTTCTGTGCGGAGCTTCCTCCGCTTGGCTAATTATCCTTATTATCCCAGCATTGCGAACGAGTTTCGTTGGAATTTCCACTGCAATAGTTACCATTGTTTCGGGCAGTTGCAATCCGAAATCCCAACCACATGCATGGCGTCAATTAAAGACTCAATAAAATTCAATCGAACGCGCACATGGCTCTGACTCTGGCTATGGCTCTGGCTCTGGCTCTTTTCCCCCTCGATTGAGCCACTAATTGAGCGTCCATAAAAGTCTGTTGTCGGCTTAACCCGCATTGAGCCAGTGGCTGTCAAACTGTTGGCCAAACTGCTAAATTGGCAATTTGTTTGTTCGAAAACTGAACGACGGAAAAACTGCGAGTACAGAGTGACAAAGCGTGACGTTAAAGGATTTCTAAAGGGATTTTTTTACAAGTTAAAAATACTTAAGAAATTACCTTACAATTCTCAAAAATCTAAAGGAATAATAATTAAATATGTAGAAAAGCAATCAATTCTCCATACATCTTTGGCTTAAGGTTTCCCGATAACTATCAGTGACTTTGGGGTGCCCGAAATTCTATTTTCATTTTAACAACTCTCCAGAGCTCATTTCTGCGGGAAAAGCCAACAGAAAGCTATGTGGCGCATTAAGGAAAATGCCAAATGAAAACAGAGGAAAACTTCGGTGCTGTCCCCCCACATTTTTGGTATCATTGCACAGAGCAAAATGCTTGGGCAATTAATACAAATGACGCTGAATGGCGGGCGGGATGATGATGATGATCCCCCCTCCTCGCCCAAGAAGCTTCTCGCTTGCTGCAACGATACGGATGCGGATGCGGATGAAGCCGCACTGGGATACGCCGAGGATGCCAAGCTTCTGCTGAAAGCCAGGCCAAAATGAAATGAGCAGCTGCAATCTCAACTTCACATGCATGAAAAATGCAGCTCATCTTCTTAATGCGCGCGACGTGCCAGTGGAAGCAGTTAGGCGGGGCGGGCAAGGGGCGGGGCGCCGCAAAGGGACAAAAAAAAAAACGAGGACGAGGACTGAAAGCTGCTTACCAGCGAATGGATGCTGCTTACTCACACTCAGCCAAGCCCCTCCTCTCGGCGCCCTGACTTGTTTGTTTGTCTGGATTTTGCCAGAGCTGTTGCTGAACATGCTCTTTTGGCTGCCTTGGCAAATTACCGTCAATGGATATTGTAGACTGAGAGAAAAATATAATAATATATTTTAAAAATATATTTAATTGGAATTTATATTTATTTATGAATTTCTTTTGTATTAAATTATCATTTATCTAGAAGTTTTCTAGTAAAACAATTGTTACTCCCTCATTTTGCAAAGCTACCTCACATTTTTTTCTCCTGTATAAACTATATCTGTGCTTGTGAACTAACGGGAGTTAGCGTTTGCGTGTGAGTGTGGATTAACGCTTTATAAATTGTTAATTATAATGAGTCCAGCAGCGAACAAAAACTATGAGAGTAACAATAGCGACATGATTTACATGAGAGCTTAACGCTTTATGCGGGCGCCAGCACAAAAAAAAAAAAAATAAGTAAAAACAAAATGAAGCAAAAAAGGGATAAAGTCCAGAGATATTGGGCTTGGAGTGGTTATTCTCGCAGCTCAGAGCCACCTCATTATGGCCAGGATGCCTGTGGGCGCTTATCCGACTGACATTTCATTTTTACACATCAACAGCTGCGCTGCTGCTGCCGCTGCACGTTCTCCATGGCGGATGGGTGATGTGGCTGCTCCACATGGCGTATGCGTAATGGCAGCCACATAGTTATGGAATTAGAATTACAGCAATAACAATCACGATTATAATGTGCGACATGTGCCGCAAGCGGGGGGTAGGATAATGGAAAGGGATTCGGATTTGGTGGAATAATTTATATGCTGCTCGAGGGCTGATGCAGCTTACAACTAAAAATTTCCCTTCATTTATAATGCAATGCAGAAAATGTTGCACACTCTTCTCATACACACACACACAGAGCTACGGACTATAAGGATACGAAAAGAAAGAGATAGCGAACAAAAGAGACAGGGCTAAGGGCGCAAAAGGGACAGCGACACGTGCTTAAGAACATGATGATGATAGATTTGCTAACAATTGCTGCGCTCAAGCCGAGAGCTCTGCCAGTTCCGTCTTCCTTATCTTGGCCAATGCCGAACAATGAAAGTGGGTCAGCATTAGTGGCGACCTGGAAATGCTCTAACACAAAAGGGAAAACTGAGGTAAAGCCATAATCTAGAGACAAATCTTGTAAGTCCTTGTAATTCATGGAAGATAAAATTTAGGAAAGAATTAATTAAACCTAATAGAGAATATGCTTTGATATGTTAAGAGAATTTAAAAACAAAAAAGTTCATAAATTTGCAGATGGGAAAATTAATTTTAAATAAAATAAAAATTAAAAAAAAGCATTATTCTTAGAATTAAGTAAATGCATAGAAATATTCGCTATAAACATTTTTGTATTTTTGACAACGAATATAGTTTTTAGAAGACTGACTTCACATGGGAATAAAAGTCAAGTCATTCTTCAATTAAATCTAATAGTTTCTTTACATTTGAATCCAATTTGTAATTACCTAATCCTAAACCAATAACCCATATACCCCTCCACAATTGTTCTTTTATTCCGCAAGAGTATTTGCAAATTACCGAAAGCATATTGCCTGGCATTGTTGGTGCCGCTGCCTCTGTCTCTGCCTCTGGCACTCTGCACCACATNCCCCCCCAGGATTTCCAGAGCTCCATGTGCGTTCAGCTCTACTTTGTGATAAATTTGGCGCCATTTAATGTTGCTGCAACACCCACGCGATCAGAGATAGATAATTTTTCAAGTGGCATGAAATCTGTTTCAGCCTCTTGGGAAAGCAAGTCCAAGTCCGAAAGGAAAACCAAGTAAGCGGAAAAGTTGCAGATCACATGGCATTTTCACGGCCTACGACACAGGGACAATCAATCAAATCGAGCAAAGGGAAAATATTATTTTCTCATAATAGGATTTTGTTTGGTTATAAAAATGGGAAAATATACATTTGAAATCAATTCAAAATGGGCAAAAAAAGAGGCAAGGGAATAGGAAAACAATTATAAATTGATTTTTTAAAAAGAAAATAAAAACTCCTATAGAAGCTTAAGAGATTTTAAATTATTCTTCTTTAAAATAAATACTGTGAATCAAAAACTGAGTTACTTTTATGCTTTTTTATTAATGGCCAATAATGCGCTTTTGTGGTTTACAAAAAAGAAAAGTAGTACAATTAATTATTATTTTAAAAACTATTGAAGAAGACTTGGATATGTGTGGGGATTTCTTTGGGGTTTGGAGATATTATTTTATGACTGGCTCAATTGGCTCATTGTCCTTGACATCCGGCGGGATGTCAGTGTTTTCCTTTTGGTGTCAAGAAAATCATCTAATTGGGATTCAGCTTGACTTCGGCTGTGGCCGCGTTGAGGCGAGATTTGGTGGGAAGATTGCGCTCCTTCTTCTCCACAAAGATCTGGTAGTGACCCTCGCCGTAGCCAAAGCCGTGCATGCTCTGGTGCATGGCGTCGGGGATGATCTTGAAGCCGCCGCGGCGACGACGCTGCTTGACAACCTCATGCTGCTCCTTGTCCTCCTCCTCCGGATTGACGCCACGGTTCTCGATGAAGCAGAAGAGCTGCAGGCACTTGCGCATCACATAGATCATTAGCAGAATGATCAGGTTGGTGGCAAACAAATGTTTGCGCGGCGCCAGGAACAACATCCTTCCTGAGCACACTTGGCACTGGGTCTAGCTATCACAGAAGCAAAACTCACACTCTCGACGGACGACTATTCAGGGCTGACTATCGCTGTGGAAGAACATCGACGGAATGAAGGATGCCCATCCAGCGATCACCTTATATAGCTCTACAACTCTACCTGCCTGTACCTACAGGCCTGAGTACCCTTTTCCTCGTTTAGGTAGTCTATACCCTTGTTTTCCCTTGACCAAATGTGACTGTACCTTTGGGAGTAACCAGGTAACATGGTACCTAGCTGGGCAGGGTCTAGTCCTTCAGATTAGGTAATCAGTTGCTGGCCAAATGTGTTTATGATTTTGCGGAAAATATTCCACTCGACATCGGACCTTATCGACAGACAAGGACAGGCAGCAGCAGACAGTAAATGCATCAGTAGCCGTAAATGCAGCATTAAGTTTCCTTCCACAGAACGGCAAGTCTGAGCAAGCAGCCAACAAAGGCTCAAGAAGAGCCTGAAGAGGCACTGCGAGAAATGGCTAAAATGGCTTCCCTAAATCCAAGAGTGTCTCGGGGGAAAATTAGCATTTTATGGTTAGTTTTTCTCATTAAGGGAATTTCCTGGCAAGCAACTAGGTATTTTGAATATCAAATTCTTAGTAAGAGGGTTTCTTTTAAATAACATTTATAAATATATTTATTAGTACAATAATCATATCATACTAAGCATACTAAAAAATAAAAATAGCTACTATCATTAGTTTTGGTAAATATAAAGCTTATAAGCTTACAAATACTAAATTTGAATTTAGTTTTCCCTTTATCATATCATAATTTTAGATTCCCAATAAGGCATTAAATAATCCCAAGTTTTTCCTATGGCTTAACAATAAGCAAGCTCAAAATATAATAAAGATTTCCATATGTCCCTTTAGATTGACTTCTCTTTAAGACTTCTTAGCAATCCTCTTAGGAAAGTCCATCCCCTGCTGCCTTAAGCTGCCTTTAAATATTTCCAAAGGCTTTCCCCCAAAAAGCAATCCCCAGGAATATTTCGCCTGGTGCACAGCCTGCATCCTTTCCCATCCAATAGATGCATCTGCAGCAAACTGAATTTCCCCCGGCATTGTCGCTCTGGCTGCACAAAAAAAAGTGGCATAAATTCACAAATTGAATATAAATAAATTTCCTGCCAGGCAATAGCACCAAAAAAAGGAGGAATAAATATGCTGGAAGGATGATGCATACATCCATTCCACACTCACTCATAGATATAGATATATAGGCTATGTGTGGCACGTGCCACGCCCCTGCCATGAAGGAGGAGCTGCTGCTGCAGTCAATTGAATTTGAATGTGGACCAGAGAGAAGGAGCAGAAATTCGAGAGAAAAACTGGCCATAAAAATGACTAAAATATGTTGTGGGCCAACACCAGGAAAGTGAGGCGCTAAAAAGCTCTGACAGCAACCTCGATTTAATCAATGGCCCAAGTACCGCACACTCATTAGGAAGACCAAAGTTTTTTTCATCGCTTTTTCACCTGCTTAAAATGCGCTCTACTTCCTACTTCCCCATCCTGGACTGTCACAAAAAATTGGGCGGAAAAAGAGGAACAAAAAGCTATCCCCTGAAGGGAAGCCGACCAAAGTTTTGAGGAAGACCTCGCCACGAACAAGCTCATTGGCGACTTTTTTGCTTTCTGACTTCGA
Source organism: Drosophila ogumai (assembly GCA_018904815.1). Taxonomy (NCBI): domain Eukaryota; kingdom Metazoa; phylum Arthropoda; class Insecta; order Diptera; family Drosophilidae; genus Drosophila; species Drosophila ogumai. The sequence continues at coordinate 133,724 of JAEIIJ010017386.1, read as the reverse complement.
TTTTTCCAGCATCCCAAAAAGTCCGCCAACTGCTGCTGCTGCTGCTGCACCAGCTGATGCGCCCCAGCAATTTGCCTTCATTTGTTGACTTAATCATTTGATTGCGTTTTTCTGCACGCGCTGATTGAATTTTCCAACCAAAACCCCAAACCGAGGCAAACCGCACCAAAGGAGCCAAAGGAAGCCATTGCGACCAGGCGAAAGTTTTGGGCGTGTCCCTCGGTTGCACAACTCTGCCGGGAAATCAAGCTAATTAGTTTAATTGATAGTTGTGACTCGCCGGAGATCGGGGGCGGAGATTCTTGGGCTTGAAATTTCTACTTTGTGGCAGCGAAACACGCAAACGGAGAGTTGGAAAGTTTTGGCAGCACAACGACAGATGGCGAAATGATTTTGGTTAATAAAACTATCTCAACTTAAGGGTGGATAAGTTGCTCAATCAGCGTCAAAATTGTTATTTCGAGAGTCCAGAAAGTGATAAGAGCAGCTTCCATTTCTTTAATTTCCTCCCAGAAAAGACCCTCAAAATTATTAAATACAAATCATAAAGGTCTAAGCACGTAGGTTTACCTTTCCCTCGTGGCCATCATAAATTAATGTTACCTTATTTTACACGCATTTCCTTATTTTCTACCACCAAAAATCAATTGAAAAGAAATATTTCTCCCCAATATATATTTATATGTGCCGCATGTGCTGGCATTAAAGATGATTTTCCGTTGAATCCCCCATAAAAATTGCTCGGCCATTCGACATGAGGTGCTTTCCACCGGGTGTACGTGCCTTGGCCAAAAGACGTTTCATAAATATTTATGATGTGCCACACAGATCTGCATTCCACCGCTGGATACACGCTCATTGTTCCAACTGATTTTCCGCGCTGAGCATAAAAAATAATACCAAGGTAAAATCAACAAAAAAGAGCTTGGCTTTAACCTGTGTGTCCGTTTGGCCGTTTGTTTCGCCAGTTAAACGGGCCAACGGCGTTGACCATAAATTATGCATTAGAAAGTTCAACGTTCAACTTGATTTTGATTGTGTTGGGCGAGAAGAGGTCCCTGCTCCTTCAACCTAATGATTTTCTTTTTGGAAAATGCTTACACAAGAAATAAAAAAGTGAAATTTAAAAAATAAAATATAAAGTTACAAATTATACATAGTATACAAAAATATTAATAGAATTTCTTTTATTTCAATAACCATTTCCTTAATTTCCTTCCTTAGAATACTTTCTATAGAAAACTTAATTTTTTAAAGTGCATCTCCTCGAGTCCTTTGACTATCTTCTACGCTACCTGTCGTCGCCAAAGTTTGCAGCTCGAGGAGCTTCGTCTGGTTGGCCATTTTAAGGACATTATGCTGCAGTGGCAGTCACGCTGCCAGAAAGCAGCCAGCAAAATTTATTCTAATGCGATTTGCATTTATTTCGCTTGGCGTAATCTCAGCTGCCTCCTTCCTCTTTTCCCGTCTTGGCAACAGCAACAACAATGCCAAGAATTAAGTTTAAATTCTATTGAAATTGCCATTTTCATTCGGTTAGACAACACCGTCGGGTCGGCGGGGTCTGAGTCTGGAAAAATGGGCCAGTTTATGGCCTTTCAACTGACCATAATGCTGAAAACTGTCTGCTTACTTAGCTGAAGGATTGACACACAACCAGCTGTGGAAATGCGGGGAGAAATGAGACCATTAGGCAAAGGTACACACAGCTACAAAGCCGACAGAAGGAGCCAGCAGCAGGATCATCAGGAGCCCCCTAGGAGGAGGTGCAGCTGCATCTGCATCTATCAGACCAAACAATTTCCGTCAAATTTCCAAGCGCCGACAAAAGCTTTTCAGTTGAGTGCCAGACAAAAGGGTACCAGAAGCCAGAGACCAGAAACAGGAGCCCAGAAAACTTGCATAGCAGCAGGATGACGACGACGATGATGATGATGATGAGCTTCCTCCGAACACGACGTTTACATTCTCTATTTATGGCCAATTAGCAGGATAACATCAGCACTAATTGTAAAGATATAGTCAGCAGATTAAGTCAGTAACTAAGGGTAGGTAAGTTCTGGATATGCAACTACCTCTAGAGATGCTGAACTAGTTGAATTCCAAGCCCAATTAAAGGGTATTTGACAGGCTCCTTTTGCCCGAAAAGGGACTCCCCCTTGACTGCCTGCCGGTCTGCCTGCCTGTGTCTGCCTCCCTGCCTTGTTGTTGGTCTCCTTAGCAGGCGCATTCAAGCCCATTACTTTGCATTTTACACCTAGCAACAATATTAGGGCGAGACACGTTGCTGATGGGCGTATGGGCGGGGCTGGCTGGCTGCTTTGCTTGGCTTTGCTTTGGCATAAATCCAGAAAAATACCAAGTGTAAATCTGCGGCCAAGCGAGGCGTGCAAATGATTCTGTAACGAACGCTGTCACCGCACCTTTCATTCCGCTCAGTCAACTTCGACCCCAGCTCCGGCTTTGACTTCAACTCTGACCCCAACTCTGGAATTGGAATTTAACTGGACGGAAGAGGTTCTTCAGGAAATTTAACAACTAATTTTAAAAATTTTAAAAATTATAAGAAACCTTAAAATAATAAAAATAATTAGAAAAGACACTGATAAAGTGATTTCAAGACTGTCTATTTTCAGACCTTCTAACTAACAATTTGCTAGTACTTTATTTAATTTAACTATTTACTTGTTATTGAATCTAAAACTTGGTTAACAGATTAACGTACTACCATAATTTATGTAACCCATATGGCCTGCCGCACAGTTGGGTTGCCATCGGGTCATTAGCCAAGTTTGGTTGACTGGGCCCGCTGCCTGCATCCGCCAATGCCATTCGAATGTCATTAGTCGAGGAGGCGAAATGAAACCCCAATTCAGGGTGGTTGCAGGTGAACTGTGATCCCCACCAGCCGCATGCATCGTAATTTGATTTCGCAGCGGCCACCAAAATGTCGAGCAGGCCGAGTAAGGTGCTAACAGGATTTCGCCACTTGGCCAGGAGGAGCACCAGATGCATTTGATTAAATGACTGCTTCCTTTCTCCCATTGCGAATTCGAATTGGGAATCCACAGCCAGAGCCTGGCCTTTTTCGGCTTTAATTGCATTGGAAATTAAAAAAGCTTTGCAAAGTTTTCCCGAACCAGATTTATGATTCCAATTCGTTATTTATGGCGCAGGGGAGCAACTATCGCTGGTGGTCGTTCGATACATTCAATTTGCACTCCATGAAGATTTATGATTTGAGCCACTGGCCCCCCAGCGGCTAGAAAAGAATTTTTCAAATATTTTTCCATTTAGCAAATAAAAAACAAGAAACGAAACGAAACTAAACACCATTTATTGTGTAAACTCTTGTCGACAGCCGAGGATTTTTGAATATGTTTTATCAGTGTTATCCCAAAAAACCAACCAACATTTGAGGTTGAACGCCGGACGCCACGAGAGCTAAATAAATATTTATTGATTTGTTCGTTTATTAATTTTGTTGAACCGATGGCAGGGGGCAGCATAAAAAAGCGCTCACAAAACGAATTTATCCTTTTTATTTCATGTGTATGTGTGTGAAGCTCTCGACTGTTTTTTGTGCAAATCTCATAAAAATTAATAATAAAATATAGAAATTGGCATTTTTGGCTGGCTTACCTATCTCTGGAGTTTGATCAAAAAGCAATATACTGAAGAGTATTTTATTTTCTGGCTTTGGCATTATGAGGTTTGCATATTTGCATCAATTATTTGATGGCCACTTTTGGGGAAACTGAATGAGTTCTATAAATATTTATGTTTATCTGCGTAAACATGAGATTTTCTCCGGCTGAATACATTATTTTGTGTTTGTGAAAACTGGTAAGCGCATTGTATATTTAAATGTTTTTCAACTCAACAATTTGACTTTATTGGCATGTCATTTGCAGTTTGCCTTGTTTTGTTATGAAAGTAACATTTTAAAATGATAATTGTAGGGTTTTATAAATTTATTTACGTATTCATTGAAGTATTTTTTTGAACTTTGACCGCTTGAGAGGAGGTTAGTTTGTTTGTTTATTCATGCTATCGGAACAAGTTGAAGCTTTTTCCCCCACTCTTTATCGCAACAACTAATGACTAAGCATTTAGCTGGGTGTGAAAGCTCTCGCTTGATCAGTTAAGATTTGCTCTCTTCTATATTTACGATATTCTCTTTATCGCTAGTTCTCTTACTTAGCACCTTCTCCCGATATTTGCTTTTGTAATGCCTGATTAAAGTTCAGTCTCACTTCAACGGTGAGTGGCAGCATTTAATCGGCGTCTGTGGCGGAACACGCTTTAGTTTTGTTTACGCACTGCTGGCGACCACGTCGCTGCCGCTCTAGTCTTTCTTTAATTCAGTTATTATTAACACAGAAATAGAAAAGTTTTCCCCGCACACGTCATAATTATATAGTATTTTCGTCCGACACGCGTGTGTCGGATTTAGTTGGGAGATTGTGTCACTTGCCAGCCATCGACAATGACATCGAAATCAGAATCAGCGGGTGGAGGCGACAGCAAACAAACCGAGCAGCATGACCAGGTAATTATATGACTCCAAATGGGGCGAATGTGAGCCATGAAAAGGTTATTAAATTTTATATGATGCGATTTCGTAGTTTTATCGGTCTAAATACGAGTTTATTTCCATGAAAATCCAGCGGTTCCGTCTGTGTTTTTTTACCTTTGAACGGAATTGCACTCTTATCGCTTTGGACTCTTCGGAGCTGATAAGATTTCCGTAATAGCGGAATCAAAGTCAATGTCTACTTGGAGCCATCAGCTACCGGTGGAATGTTTTTATTATTTATTTTTTTGAGAGGTTATAAGTAGTAGTTACTACCACTTAAAATTCGCCAACAAAAGCAAATTCTTGTATCAAAAGAACTCGATCTCAACACAAGAGATTAAGTATCAGGCAGTAAGAGATAAAAAGGTAGTTTCTGAAAGCTGTTTAATGGATTAAGTAAAACTTTAAACCCACTTATAGTAGGTACACTGTAGAAATTTGTATATAAACCAGAAAGTATATACTTTCACTTGGAAAATTAGTGATGCCTTATAAACCCTTCTTATTTATTTTCTTAAATTTATATTTTTTAACTAGAGCAATTCTTTAATTTTCCTTTAAAATGTGTTGTAATATTCTATTAATTTTTACAGTAAAGAACAATATATTTATTTACATTTATTGAACCGCAGTTTATCAATTTTGTTTTTTGATTACAAACGTAAAGATTCACCTTTCATGAGTGTACTTTTTACTATATTAATTGTTACAAACACTTTAAAGGAAACTTTTGTTCTCTTAATAAGATGTGACATTTTTTTCTTTCTTAAAATCAAACGATTATGAAGTTCATTAGGAGTTCATCAAATTGTCGTCTGCCTCGGCAACGGATCCGTAAAAGTTTTAACTTTCAGCTACTAACTATTTCGTCACACTTGAAAGTGTTTTTGGGTGCTAATTTTCAAGCTGAGCGGGCGTGCAAAAGTTCTTTTCTGCGGCGGCTAAATCCATTTGTTGAAACTTTTAGGAGTTTGCATGTGCAGCAGCAGGAGCATCACTCAATTGCAGCGGATTCCACACAGACAGGCAGGGAAGAGACACACAATCGCTTATCGATTGGACCGAAAACAATGGAAAAACTAGATGATAAATTGCCGCACAGCCAGGAGCTCGGGCCGCTGCAGGGGCCGGCTTCCTGTCCAACAATTGACACCTGCTCCCGGGGCCCGAAAAACTCGCTCAGTTGTCAACCGCTTCAACTTTTTCACACAAACCAATTGATCAAAACGTTCAGAGTTCGAGTTGTAGTTGGACTCCAGGGAGTGGGGATAAAGGTGGAGATGGGGATGGGTTGTACGCATACGCATACTGGAAGATAAATGTTATGACCATAAGACACGGAAGGAAAGCATGTGCATCCTTCAATGCCACAGCTAATGAGCTATGCTATAAATATTATAGAGCATAAACTGAAAACGAAAGCATATCTTCATTCCGCTTAAAGCATCAAGCAAATATTGGCAAAAGCCTTGCCTAAATGGAGTTCGGCAAATGCCAGAGGTACCATTTTCGGACCATTTCTGCCATTTCCAGGCCCAACAACCCAACCAAGCCAACTAAACTGACTGACAGGATGCCGAGAGCTGCTACCAAGTTGCCCACTGGCAATTAACAGCTAACAAGCAGGACTAACCTATCCGCTAGTTTGCACCCCGCTCGCTAAACCAACTCAATAGCTTTCCAAAAACTCTTTGCACCTCGTTTTCTACACAGAAGAACACATAAATTATTTCTTTAAAAGAATACATTTCAGGAAAGGACTTAATTAAAATATAAATATTAAAAAACCAAGCTCAACAATCTAATTTTCATTAAATTTTCCATCTAATTTTCAAACCATCTTCTTAAACATTTTTCTCTCTGTGCCCTTTCAGGAGCCAATGGATGTGCGCATCGACATGCCGTGGGGCTATGTGGTGGGCAGGTGGTATGGCAACCGTCAGGTGCGACCCATCCTGGCCCTGCACGGCTGGCTGGACAACCTGGGCACGTGGGACAAGCTGCTGCCGCTGCTGCCCAAGCACCTGGGCGTCCTGTGCATCGACCTGCCTGGACACGGATACTCCTCGAAGCTGCCCGAGGGCATTGCGTACCACTTCGTGGACTACCTGTGCGTCATCCTGCGCGTGATGGAGGAATACGGCTGGCAGAAGGTCTCCCTGATGGCCCACTCGATGAGCGCCATGTTGTGCTTCATATTCGCATCCCTCTATCCACACCGCACCGACCTGCTGGTGAGCATTGATATTGTCAAGACTCGGTATCGGAAGCCTGCCTCTCAGATCGATTACCTGCGCACCAACATCGAGGGCTATATGGTGGAGGACGAGCGATTTGCGAATGCCAAGCGACAGGAGCCGCCGGCCTATACCTATGCCGAGCTGGAGCAGGTCCTGCACAAGGGTTCCGAATACTCGGTGGAGTTGGAGAACTGCCACCATATACTGGAGCGTAATATCAGTCGATCCACCAAGTTCCCGGCCAAGTTCTTCTTTTCGCGCGACGGTCGCTGCAAATATTATACAGAGTTCCACACGAGTCCACCCTTTGCCGCCGAACTGGCCAGGACCATACGGAATGTTCCCTACTGCGTGATCAAGGGATCCGAGTCTAATTTTATAGACGAGCAGAGCGACGAGGTGATTGGTATTCTGCGGGAGAACAATCCACACTTTGAGCTGCACGAGGTGCCGGGAACCCATCACGTTCACCTGAACAATGCCGTTGGAGTGGCTGCCATCATCAATCCGTTTATTATGCGCCATAGGCCACCGCATTTGGAGACCTGGACGGTGGATGACGAGCAGGATGAGGCTCTGCCGGAGGTGGTCAAGGAATTTAAGCTCGCCGTGGAGGACTCAGAGAATGTGAAGCGGAGGAAGAGAAAAAGCAACCTATAGCTGCTGCCAGCATCTTTGAGTCTGAGTTAGCAGTGCGATTAGAAAAATATAATTCAATTTCGTTATGCCTATGTGATGCTTCATTAAAGTTTATTTTTGTAAAAAAAATTTAGGTAGCAATTTGTAACTCATCAATAAATTTATATCCCTGAGTAACTGATTTTATTTGTAAAATTTTTAATACTGGCTAAAAAATCATCTTCATATCTGGGTCTCAAATTAATTGAATTTATTTTTTGAATGGAACCCACAAATTGCAAAATTCTACCAATAATAAACCGCATTTTCCCCTGACAAAAACTACTTTTTTCTAGAGTTGACTGCTGTGTATTTTGTTTGTAGTAAATTTGTCCCATTGAAAAAGAGCCCTTCTTGTCGAGTTTGTGCCACATTTTTTATCTCTGCTTACCCCCAACCGCACAACATATTGAAAAGGCTAACTGCTGGCCGCAACCCAAATCGGTTTAAATAATTTTTCTCATTTATTTACTGACTCTTTTGACTCGTGTGCTTTTTTTGGGTTGCGTTACTGCGCACTTTTTTCGATCAATCAATTTTCGGTTAGCCATTTAATTTCGCTTTAATCTTTTGGGCTACAGTTCATTGGCCACTTCATTAGTGATAAGGGGATCGGTTCGACAAACTGGAACTGGTGGCCCCATTCGCCTGTCGTTGCTGCTGCTGCCACAAAGGATGTGCGCCGGCATCCACTTAAAAACAATGGGTAGGCAAAAACAAAAGGAATGCGGATAGGGAGCAGAGGAGCGTGGCAGAAGAGGCGGTTATATCCTGTATATACGGCATGTGGGAGGATTTCCAGCGGGCGCCGGAAGGTAGGCTACACTCTAAACAGCAGAGCCGGTGGGAGAACGGATGAAAAAACACACTGAAATCGAACCGAAACCAGAGACCCAATGGCAAATGCTCCGAAAAAAAGGGAAGTCCTGTGCGCTGCGGGCCGGGATCCCCTGCGGACCTGCCAGGGCTTGAAAAAATAAACAAATTTAACGCTTTTATTGCCATTGCACGTTGCGGCCCAGGCTCCCACTCCTACTCCTACTACCGCTTTCTACGTAAATTAAATTAGGTAGAACCGGAAAAATTTCACCCAGCAACAGCCGAGATGCGATTACGCTCTTTCCGTCGTTACGAAATTGATAGCGGATATAAATGTTTAATGTTTTGGCAATAAAAATTCTGTCTGAAGGCTGCAGCCCGCCGACGGGAGAAGCCGAGCGAACTAAGCGGAGAGCAGCACAAGGCGACTGATAAAGCGACTTTATGATAAATTCAGTTTGCGGTTAACGCACAATTTAATTTGCTTAAAAATCAATAAAAATCATTAACGAACGTTGCCCAGCACCAGCATCAGCTCAAAGTTGTACTTTCTCTCGTTTTCCTTCGACGTTTCCCGGCGAGATTTAATTTCTTTCAAGTTGTGCAAATCATAATTCCGTCTCATAAATAATTAATAATCTCTGTGAAAGGCTTATTACAAGGCAACATCAAATTTCTTAGCCCAGCTGCAGCTTCTGAATGGAAAATGATAAAAATAATCCTTGTATGGAAATTAGTTTCCAAGGGGAATTAAGAGTATTTGCAAGCTGGGATTTTCCTTTCAATAAACTCTCGGGTAAGGGCATTTGATTAACATCGTTTCTGTAGAAAGGAATTAAGTGTGTTTGTGGTTTTCTTTTGAAATTTCACAAAAGAAAAGGCATTCGATAAAACTACACTGCGAATTATTATGCCACCAAAAATATAAAATAAAAAATACGATTCAAAGACTTCTTAAAAATTCAACAATTAAAAACTTTAACATTTTAACTATTTAAACATTCCATAGTTCAACTAAGCTCAGTTCATTAAGCATTTTAATAGATACACTATTCAACAATTTAAGAATTCTACAAAACAAAAGCAATTCAGAAATCCATAAATTCAATTTATAATTCAACAATTGAAGTTTTAACAATTCAACAAATTAACAATTTTTGGTTTAAATTGTATAAAATAAAACTTTCATAGCAATTTCAAAATCAGTTTATCCGTTGGTCAAAATGAGTTCGTTTTTATTACCAAATCGTAAACAAATTCGGTGACAATCGTATTTTTCTGTGTAGAAACCAGCAATGAAGATAAATAACAGGGCAAACCCATTGACAATTCCACAACGAGTGAGTAATGACTCGGCTAGATGGACCAGAAACAAGTGCGAGTTTTGAGTGCAACACTTTATTATCAGAACTTTGGGTCGACCTTGGGATTGTCGGTGATGATGTCGCTGCCAGTGATCGGATACTGTTGGAACACCCTGCTCTTGTCCAGCTGAACGGACTGCAGCTGGTGGGCGGGCTTGTTGTGGGCCAGGAACTGGTTGGTATGCCAGAACTGCGTCTGTTCGGGGGTTGCCGGCTGTCGCCGGATGCCCAGCAGGCGGTTCCGCACATCCACCAAGCTGGTGGACTGTGGCTGAAGCCACTGCACCACCGCAATGGCCAGGGAGGTGAGCACCAGGGTGACAACACTGCTAACAAGCAAGGCTATCCAAATGTCCGTGGCATACGATTCATACTTGCAGCTCTCCAGGACGACCAGCTGCAGGATGAATCCCGTAGCCAAGGCCAGCTCTGTGTAGAGGAAGGGTGAGCACTCGAGTAGCCAGTGTATTCCCTGACTGGACAGCACTCCCATGGTTACGTATATGAGGGCCAGGAACAGGAAACAATGCTCCGATTGCTCCTCACTGTAGATGCACAGCAGGGCCACTATCAACGTCATCTGAATGAGTCCAAAGAGTAGGTACACCAGCTTGGGGCTGTATCGCATTAGGAGCAGGGCTGCCAAGCTGGTACCGCCGGCGTACAGCACAAAGGGTATAAAGAGTTGGGTTCTCTGGAGATAACCCACAGTGGAGCTCCACATTAGCTGCATGTAGGTGGGCGAATATAGCAGGCAGCTCTTCTGAAGATACACCAATGATCCGCCCAGGAGCAGAACCAGCCACTGCCTGCTATCCTTCAGGGTGTAGTCTGTCCTTCCCACAAACTGGGCCAGAATCGCTTGACGCGGCAGAAAGGTCATTCGCTCTTCGTTGAGTAGATTAAACACCAGATCCCGCGATTCCTTGTAGTTAATACAGCCTGTGTGGTGCAGCAGCTCATTGAGGCAGACCAGACAAAGTAGCAGCAGGTTTATGCCCAGGGCAATCAGTCCGCAGCGCTGTGGTTCCATTTCGTTGAATATCAAAAATCCCGTGGACATTCCACCCGCATATAGGGAGTTGGCCAACGCAATCCTTGAGGGTCTCGAACCGGAGGCATCGCATCGCAGGTTGACGTAACTAAAACCGGCCAAGTACTGGACACTTAATCCCACGAAACTGAAGTAGTAGCTAACACCTGGCGGATTAACGTAAATAGGAGGCCATCAGATATCCATAATTAATTAATCATGTTATCAATTAGCCCATTAACAAAGCTGGTAATACCCTAAACACGTTATCTTTCATATGTGATTTATCACCTGGAAAGGTAATCAGTTCAGTGGGAACTCCATTCAATGGCAGTGACTCACCCAGTTGTTTGGTGAGCATGAAGCAACTCCCCATCAGCGAGCAGAGCAGTCCATAGAAAATGATGTAGTAGTGATCGTAGCTGTACTGCTGTTTCTTGTGCTTCCTGAGGGTCCAACCCGAGGCCAGAGCTAAGGAAACGATGCCACCTACTAGGGCGTACCAGTGGGGCCACAGGTTGTCGTACACATAGGCAGACTTTGTGTAGTATCCCAGGGAGAAACCACTGGCCCACAAGCAGCCCAAGACTGGGAGAGAAGTAGTGTAGTGTATGGAAAATATATAGAAAATAAAGCAATCTCTACCCACCTAGCAAATCTGGCAGCGACAACATGGCCAGGAATCGCTTCCACACTCCATCCATGCTGGTGGCAAGCTTCATTCGGACAGAAATTCACCTTTTACTTAACATCCACTTCAAGCGGGAATCAAAGTTGAAATGGAGATGCATTCGATGCTGGTTCCAGGTGCCTGGTGTTTATCATCGCCCCGATATTCGATATCGCATCTTGTCACGAATGTGTCTCCAAGGGAGTTGATAAGATAAAACCCGACGCGGTACAAGCGACACCCTAATTAAATGGCGTTTTTGATGATGATGATGAAGATGTTGAGGTTGGGCCACAGAAAAGAACCTCAAGAACAGAACTAAGAGTGGGAGTGGCTTGTGGAATGATAATAATGTTGCAAAAGCACGGAAGCAAGATATTTTTAGTTTTAAGAAGAAAATAAACTATATTTAGCTGAACCACAGTAGGGGACTCTCTCTATACCCCCCATGATTCTAACTTTATTAAACCACAGCGATAACGTCGAAAGCAAATATAATATATCATTCAGTATTATTAATGTGTACTATTTGTGCGCAGATTAATTCCCACACTGAATACATGTTAGTTTAATAATGCTCTTATCATGGTGACACTATATGACTCTTATCAAAATGTTACCATAATTTATAACATATTATATTTCAAGCGCTGAAATATAGGAACAAACACAATGTAGTAAAATGTATTAAAACATCTGTTACTATCATTAGGTATTCTGATAAGTGGGTAAGATATTTCATTATGATTTACTTATTAATCAATCTATTTAAAGCCCTTTAAATAAACATTTAACCATACAACCCAGTAACCCATTTATGTTGCCATATTATCATTATCATGCATCAAAAAAATGTGCATCATCTCTAAGAGCATTCCCTGTTGGCCCTCTCAACTAACCCAAATTAACCTGTCACACTTCTCTCTTGTAAAAGTCACTCCCGAAAACAACAGACACCGTGTATACAGCCCCCATTTTATGCCCTCATCATGCACATCCTCATCTAAAACCCGACGTTAAGTGCATTCTTATTTACCACAAGCCCAAAAGCATTCTACACATTTTTTGTGTGTGTTTTGTTAGGACCCGAGGGGTCTCTGATGAGGTGTACTCTGTATATGTATGTGTATCTTTTCTCTCTTCCTCTTTTTCCACCTCTTCACCTGAGGCAGCATCACGCTAATTAGTTGAAGTTGTGTTGCAAGTGTTGCAGTTAATTGACTTTTGACGACCCGCAGGATGGGCGGGTTAGAGCATGAGGTTGGAAAATCCTCGGTTTACCCCTTAGCTTTTTTATCTCTGAGATTTTTCCTGCTGCTTTTTTTTGTTCTTTCCACTATCCTCTCTACCCTCTGCAAGCGGGGGATTTTTGCTAAAGTTCACTAGGATTTACTTTTCGAGACGCTTATGAATTCAATGAAGCAAACACTAAGCTGCCTCTCAGCACCCAGCTCCTGCCCTTGCTCCTTTTGGCCTTTTCCCCGGCTTGTGGCAAAGTGTTGCCTTTTCGAGTCCGCTCCGAAGTGGACCAGCTACGAGTATCTTGCCATTTCGCATCCCTTTTCAGTTGCTTCGACTGCTTAACAAGATTTGCGCTGTAATTACGCATTAAATAAGTCCGGGGAATGCAGTCTTGCTGATGGCTCTTCCTGCTGGTGCTGGATTTTGTTGCTGCTGCTGCTGCTGCTGTTGCATAAACACTTCACGTCTTGGGCCATAAAACTAAACACATTGTGCGGCCATAATAATAAATTCAGTTTAGAGGCAGCTGCAAGCTGCAGTCAGCGTGAATAATAGCAAATTAAATTATTTCTAATGGCCAAGAATCGACCATTTGATGGCTAGTAATATAATTTAAGCACCACCAAGGGAGACAGTACAGTGATGGAAATAAAGGGGCACTTCTTTTTGGATACTGTGTAAGGATTTTTAAAATGGATTTTCTGGTCTTTGGTTTTGTGTTTATTGTAGATTTATTTTCATTGGAGATTTTGAAATATTAAAATAATTTTTAAAAAATATTTTAAAAACCTTTGTCTATTTTATTTAAAAGGTACTTAGTAACAGACCTGCCCAAGCCGTGCCAAGCGGATCCTGAGCCCTTCAGCCTGGTCGAACCTGACTTAAGTAGGTGCGAAATATAACCGATTTTCCGACAGTTTAAGAAATTTTAGAAAAATAAACCAGAAGCTACACAAAATCACAAACAAAATATTACAGAAAATTTGTAAGTACATATGTCATTTTTACAGGGTATTTATGGCATGTTGCCTATTCTCTCCGGTGCTAATATACCCAGCAAGATACCCATTGTCCTGGATTTACAACAACTGCGATGACGACGACAACAACCGGGAAAGTGCATTTAATTTCGCTGAAGCGGCCACTTAGTGGCTCTCGACAAGGCGGAGGGCGCGCTCCTTCCGCCGCAGTTATTGTTGCTGTTGCTGTTGCTGTTCCTGCTGCAGTTGTAGTTGTGCATAAATTAAATTAAAGCTGCGCCAGTGAGCCACTGAACCGCCGCACAACAATTACTCAGCGGCGAACGCCTAAATCATGTTGCACAGCCCGTGGGCCATGGGCTTGTGTGCCATACCCTCCTCACCTCTGACCTTCAGACATTTGCAAATGTGTAAACATTTTTCAGAGCCACTAGCCTGGCTCCACCAAGAGCCACACCGAGAGCCACACCTACGAGGCGTGCTCTCCATGTGTCACAGATACTTTGCCCTGATTTATGCAAATTGCCTGCCGGGCAGCGGCTGAGCGGGCGGGTTGGTGAGAAATCATGAAAAATCGTTAATTGTGCAAAGTGCTGGACGTTTTTCATTAAAGTTTTTCCCACTTTCCCTGCTCGTATTTCCCGTTATTGCACACACACACACATATACACATTGCGGACACAGCGGGGTCAACGAGGACCGAGGGTATGCTGATGGTGGCAACTGGCAGAGGTGCCTTCTCCTCCTCGCCTGACTCTCAGCAATTATGGTAATTTTTAAGAGCGCAGCAAAAGTTAATGCGGCTTGCTGCATATTTGCATTAAAATTGATGCACTTTAAAGCATTCGGCTGCAAGTCAAGGCGAAAGCATTATCCCAATACCCAGTGGTAAGACGGGTATAAGCTTTTATGGAACAGTTTGTAAGGTTTGGGTTAAAGTCTGAAGTTGATTATAATTAATTACAGCATAATAAATATATAATTCGTCTTCATATTGAGAGGAACTATTATTAAATTAAAATTTTGATATGCACTAAGGATGAGTAAATATTCTTTATTATCATCAACAACAGAGTAGATCTGGCATGCCCGAAAACCCGAAGTAAGCTTCCCATTTCTTACAAGAGTACATTCTTTATAATTGTAATTATACATATTACCTTTTTTAAGTTTCATAAATTTTATTGAGCCTATCGTTGAGTGCTAATAATTTTACAAGTAGTTTTTGCTTTAATACAAGGTATACACACAGTCGTAGTTTCTCCTCTCCCTTTTTAATTTAATTTCTTAGTTTGTTTTTCCTTTTTTTCTTTTCCAGTTCTTATCGTTGACCATTTTTGTTTCTGCAATAATTTTATGCAATGCCGGCTGCAACAAAGTGCATTTTAAATGTCTGCCCCATGCGATTTGTGTGTTAATTTTTCATGAGTCAGCAGTTGATGGGGAAATAGAAGGTCAAAATTAAAGGGAAACACGATCGAAAGCAAGGGGGGGAGAGCTCTTATTAAATCAACTCTTTGACGCCGCTACTTTATCCTGCTGACGATTAAGAAAATTGCGAAAATTCCCGCTTTCCGGTATTAGCTTTCAATTAAAATTTTGCTACACAAAATGGAGGAAAGAGCAACGAAACATGGTCCACGATGACATGACATCATCTATTATTAGTCGACCGCTTTAACTCCTCCGATGTCCTTTTTGCTTTTATATTTTTTTTTTTTTTTTCTTTTTACCTCCTCCTGCTGCTCCTCGTGCTGCTGGCTAGCTTTTAATCAAACAGCGGGTCATGAATAATTTTATGAATGAAAATTATTTTTATCTAAACAATGTCAGTCTAGGAACAGCGTCAGAAGCCAGGGCAATTACTCAAGTTCAACGAGTTCCATGAAAGTTATTAGCCAATCCGAGACAATCATAAAGCAGCCACCAGCGAGAGGGAGTTAGAGACAGAGAGAAAGAGAAAGAGAGAGACGGGAATGGATAAAGAAACAGAGACAGCGATAACACCAGGCTGCAGCTTTTATTTGCCAACAGATAAGATTTATGCACCCATTGTGATGGGCTAGGTAGTTGCTGTACATTCTCATGTATGCTGCTGGGGGTATACACGGTAAAAAATAAATATAGAAAATTTCCAAGTTACCTCTAGGTTAAAATAAAGATATTTTATAGTACATATTTATAAGATTTAAATGGGATTTAAGTACAAAACTCCGTTTAAATAATAACTTTGTCTAAGCTTAGAGAGAGACCGTTTTATTTCTTTTTTCTTTGTCTTTCTCGTATTGTCTTGACATTGTAATTCCCAACTGTGTCAAGCCAGATGCTAGTCTAAGGCATAATCTCTGTAATCAAAAACAAGTACCCACATATTTATATGTGGATTTTTTCGTTCAAAAATTTACAAATACCTATTTCAATACCCAAATTTTCGCTAACTGCACCTTCGTGTGTGACAGATGAAGTTTAATAAACAAGAGCGGCTGTAAAAGAGTGACACAGGAGGTATTGTGCGAACAACAAAACTACAGGACATCCACGTGGGCATAAAAAGGGATATGAAGCCTGTTCTGTTGGGCCTCCAAAAAAAAAAAAGAAGAAACCCACAAAAACCTATGTCAGGAGCCTACGACGCTCGCCACCCTTTATTCGCTTCTAAAATTCTCCTTCCTTTTGACTTTTTATGCAGCGCTATAAATAAAGCAATAACATCATTTTGAAGTATCTCATTACGTGTTACGGCACTGCCATTTTTTACGACTCCAACACACTCTCACCCAGTTGCGTAGTTTTTGGCTCAAAGAGAAAGAGAAGTTCGAGATGAAAGCCAAGACGAGGGGCCATTTATGCAAAACTTTCTCCTTCTTCATTCACTTGGCATTCTTGGCAATTAGTTTTTTTCTTTTTTGTCTTGGTTCCTTCCACCTCGGACCGCACACATTAGAGATATCCGCAGAGCATCGCTCCTTGCGGGCCAGGCCATCAAAATGATGGTCAACTATCAAATGGCCAGGCGCACACATTTGCACAGCTGCCGCAATTAGCACGTTTCACACATTGATTTTGGGCACTCCTAGGCGGAGGAGGAGGTGGTCCTTCCACTCCTCCCACTTGGCAAGTGGCATGTGCCAAAGTGGAAACTCGAGTGGGCCAAGTGATGTGATGGGTTATTAAAATACTTTGCCTTTGCCTCCGCCTCCCGTATAATTATTAATTATGTAATAAGTCGAATGGATGGACATTTGCTGAGCCTTGGATTCTATTTGGCTTTGGGATTCCAGTTTGCCACTCCAGTTACGGCCGAGCAAAGACTGGGAACGAGGCTGTATTTAGGCCCAACGGAAGCTCATTTGGCATTTAAAGCAACGTTGGTAAGATGGCGGCAGGAAATATGAGCGCCAAAACGAGGGAGATTGTCTGTGCCGGAACGAGCATTTAAAGTTATGTAATATTTAAGATGGAATCAAAAGCAAGCCTAGAAATTGAGGATAGAAGTTTTTGCTTAATGTATACAGTCCCCTTAATACCTTAATTATACATTTTCTTTTATTTTAACTCGTATTTATTACAAGATTTCCCTTGCTTAGTTCTGTGAAATCAAGCATAACATCTCACCAGAAAGCAATATCACTTGAAAATCATGGAAAACACACAAACAATGTCCTAATGTCGTACCACTTTTTTAAAAATCTGTTCTACAAAATGGAATTGCTTCCTCTACTACTGCCTAATGCTCTATCACAAATTTGTTTCAGCCCAAAGGCCTTTTTACCATTTCCCCCAAATGAACCTCTTGTCTCAAGTGAAACATGTTCCCTTTCGGCTTCCTCTTCCTTGACATCCTTGGGGCCAAGAACATTATCATTGCCATTCGGCTTTGCCGCTTCACATGGTCGTATAACACAGTCTCCAGTAATTTGCATAAAATTTCAATTTTATTTATTTTATAGCCCCCGGAACAATAATGTCGAAAAAGAAGTGAAAGAGAGAAATGTGCGATAGAACAATGCTCATTTAAGTTTTCGTCATCAACATTTTTAAATTCCATCTCGACCCGAGATTAAAGTGTGGGTTTAATCTGAGAGATTTACTGGGAATTAGCTGGGAATTAAAGGAGTTGGGAGGGTTTCATACACGCTGGATGCTGTCTAGACTGGGCAAGGGAAACCCTTGGACAGGACTTCAGCTCAATTCAGGGACGCAAACACGTGCCTGACATCACCAGACAGAATCCAGTTGACGACGACGACGACGACGACCTCCTGCCTGTCATCGTCACTTTTGCAACTGTCGCCAAGGAGAACTCCTTTAACTAACTCGACACCCACTGAGAAAAATACGACCTTAAAACTGTAAACTCAATTTTAAATGTTTATTCCAAAGGACCTTTAATAGAGGTTTCCATATGTAAAGAGATGTGTTGATAAGAAATAATATTCAAAGCCCCAATTTCTGCCTTTTTATTTACTTTACGTTCAACCATAAAAATAACATAAATTCGAAATAGTTACTTGATTTTAGATACCTCGTTCCTTTGCCCAGTGATTGTCGACAAGTTAAAAATACAGAAATTGAAAAAAGGCGTTCGCTGTCAGGAGTTTCTTGCGGAAAACGGTCCCTACTGACTGACTGACTGACAGGATATATATCGGCAAGGGCCTTGCTTGGTTGTGGCATGCGTGCAAATGCCTTGCCACTTACTTAGTTGCGATCAAGTTAGGGGGCCAAAAAACTTTACATTCTGCACTTAAATGTGCGCCGACAATCAAAAGTGAAACAAGTTTTTGTTGGGCAAAGCAGCGAGCAACCAAGTTCATGAATTTGTTGCATGTTGCACATGTTAGTATATGTAAGGGGAGGAAGGAAGTCCTGCCGTTACGCCTTTTGGTTTTAGTTCAGTTTAAAAACTTTTCCCCAAGCCATAAAAAAAAGTAAGCAGTCTTGAAAGTTGCTCCTTGATCGAAGGAAAGAATATCCTAAAATATTACAAGCATTCCTTTGAGAAATTCCTAACAATATGTAAGATATTATCTTTCTTTACAAAATAAATACCTTGAAAAAATTCCACAATATATCCTTATATCCTCTAAAGGTCAATTTGTCCTACAGGGTACTCCCTACACTTCAGTTGGCAAGTTCAGTTGGGCTTTCTTTCCTTATTTTTTGGCAGCCCCCGCAGCAATTTGCCACATGTTTTGCAGGCAAATTAACGAGAAGAGCATCTTTTCGCAGTCTTGGCTGATTTCGTTTCTTTACTCCCTCCTCCACGCCCCCTTCAGTTGGAAAATATTTGCCAAACAAATTAAAATTTACATTGATACCCGAAAAAAAAAATACAAAAAAAAAAAACCAAGTCGAAATAAAGCAGAGCTCTTCTTGTTGCTGACTGCACTTGATGTTGATGTTTTTGAGTGAAATTACACGGCCATCGCCATTGGCAAACAGAGCGCAACGAGGCAAGCAGGAGCAGGAGCCAAAAGCCCGAAAGTGGAATAAAAGTAAGGCAAATGCAAATGCAAACACAAATAAACAATCCGAAGGATGCACAACTGCAGGACGTGCAGCAACTTTTGCTGCTAGTGGTGCCACTGTGGCACGTTTCGCATGGAAAATACTTGCGGCATCGTTCAGTCGCTCATTTATTCCATTCGGTAATTTTATTTTTCCTTTTTTTTTTTTTGTTGTTTTTGTTCTTTGCCCCAATCAAATTTGCTGGTGGGAGAGTGTGTGGGAAGGTGACGCTCGGTACTAAGCTCAGATATCATCTCTTGATTGCAATCGCTCACGTTGGGACAACAGTGCGTATGATTAATTTCAGAGAAGAGCTGCTTCGTCGGCAAGATGGACTGTTGATAAAAAGTTTAATTGAATTTCATGCAAATTGCATTCATGAATTTGTTTTTAATTAGAAAACTTGCCCAGATCTCAGAGCTTTCTGAGAAAAACTATGAATATAAAGAGCAAAGCTTTCAGGGAATGAAAATATTTGTATATCCAAGTGACTGTCTTGCTTTACATTTTTACATTTTTCAGATGAAATCCCCCATCTGCTGGAGAATTTATGGCTTCCCAACGGGTATATCAGTTTGAACCCAATTAAAAACCGAAGTAGCCCCCTGAATTGTGTCTAGTATTCGGCAAAGGCAGTGTACTCATGATAGATAGTAATTACAAGGAAGCTACACTCGATGTGTGTGTGCTTGGGACATTTTGTCTGGTTCAATTACTGGTCAAAATGTTAAAAGTTTATTGCAGACAGGACATAGCCCGCAAACACTTGTGTATTTCCATGGCTGTATATATCTGCAGGCAGATAAATTGGCAAATGCCAGCACAGTTCTAAAAACTGAATCAAAAAGTAAACTTTTATATGGCAAACTTTTAGCCCCAACTACAATCTCCAATTACAAACGGGGGATCAACGAAATGCACCGGCCAGTAGTACTCGTATAATTCAGGGAAGTGCCTCCTTTAAAAGGCCCACAAGGGAATCGAATTCGAATTCCCCGGCCACCCCTCCCCGACATTTTCCACACATTTCCCCAGGGGTCTCAATGCCACCTACGGAAGTTGGTAGCATCAGAGGCAGCAGTTCAGCAGTTCAGCAGTTGCAGTTGCACGAGTTAACCAAAAACGGAAATTTATGACCAGACAAGATCCGATATACGGTAACAACACAGCTACGGGGGAATAGTAAGCTACTGCACTGCAAGAAAAATATTTAAAAGAATAATAATGCTTTGTTGGGTATAATTTTGGTCTGAAAGGTAACGAAGAAGTTATTTAGGAACGAGATTTATTCGTTCGTTTCTAAATTCTTTTGTGCAAAGGCAATTAAGTTTTATTTTTCACCCCCTTCCTTTTTCAAAGTGTAGGAATCCTAGGGCATTTCTGCAGTTGGTGCACACACAATTGTCTTGGCATTACGCACAAGTAAAGTGCGTTTTTGGGTTGTCCAATCGTAAATTACGATTGTTTGGGGGCGGCTCAAGTGCGAAATGCCCGCCGGGTTCGGTGGCTTCGATAAGCCTCCAACCCCGTAGGAGAGTATGCTGTACTGCCCCATAAATCGAAGTATTTGAATTATGAAATCTTTGTTTCCTTTTCTCCTCCTCCACCGGCTGCTCCTGGCTGCTGCAAATTGAGTGCCAGCCGGGCAATTGAGCTGTCGAGCGCCGGCAGCGTATACAATCGGTTTATCCCGTCTGTCAAGAGCGAGGCACCCCCGCCATTAGTCAGTATATGACAATGCATAAATTATACGAATTATTTATGAACTGCCAGTGGAAAAATTTTGGCCACAAATAAATGAATAAACCCAAGTGAAAGTCAAAGCCAAAGAAAAATAAAAGAAAAAGGGCGCCAGAAAAGAGCAAACTCATTGTGGCAATAATCATAAATTTCTTGGTTAATTAATTTATTGGAATTGAGTGCGTTGGTCACGGTGGCCTCTTGTTTCTTGATTGTGACCCTGGCTTACACTTGATTAAGTAAATTAACTAACTATCAAGCTAAACAATTGCATACTTAGGTGAACACAGCAGGAGAAATAAGGGATAAGGCCATAAATCATGGCTGGCTTTGAGGCGTGACCTATGAAATCAAGTGGATTAACGAGGAACTCTTCAAGTAAATCAAAAGGGGGTTCAGCATGGGGTTCAATAATCTAGTTTTATGACTATTAATATATGAGCTTAATAAACTGTGAGCGATAAATCAGAGGGGATGAAAGAAAGGACCTTTTGTAAGTTTTACAATTAATTTCTGATCTAAAATCATCAACGTTTTATTCCCAATCAAAATTCAATTTGAACTAAAATATGTAATTAACCTTAACCCTTTATCCACTGCCAATGAGCAATTACAAATTCATTGTTCGCTGCTCGTGTTTAATTGATCCTAGCACAGAAACCAATTATTGTCTATTTATTGTAGAATTTCTGCTCATAACAATAATCAAATTTGCACAACTTACCAAACCTGGGGGAAATGCTTTACCTTTCAATAAAGGCGGACCTTTTGGGGGAAATTACAAGTGCAGCAGCATCAAATTTCAGGCCACAAAGCTCTGGTTTACATTCGTAATTTTCTGGAATTTTTAATTGTAATATGCAGTGTGGGGAGATGTAGGTTTTTGGGCTTTCTGCAGGTTTAGCCCCTTGGAAACCTGAATGTAAATGTATACATATGTACATATATTCAAATGCAAATTTTCAGCTCTGCTGTATAATTAGAGGAAATATACACACACATGCAAAGGCAAACACACTCGCACACCACCCGCTTATATAATAGTCAAATTCATTAGCCAAAGAAATGTGTTGTTAAAACCGCACGCCCAGAAAAATGCAACGAATGTGAAACTTTCTGGCACGAATAATTCATTTGAATTAGACTCGCAGCAGAGAGCTGGAAAAACCCAGGGAAAGCCCTACTCGGGAAAAAGAGCTCCATGGAAACCGCCGCAAAACGAAAATGATTTCTTAATGCAATTTCTTACACACTCTTCTATATACAATTTTTTTTCTACCAAACCCCGGAGCCATTGTTCGGGCTTAAATCTCACTCGCACTTTGGCTCCAAAGAGGAGAAATTCTTGCCGAAAAAATAGCAGCACATAAAGCATAATAGCGGCGGCCAACTTTCCCCCACCGCTTTTCCTGCCATTTCCTCAGATTTTTCTTTTTTTTTTTGCTTTTTGCGGAGTTGCATGCGTATCAGGTCGAGACTTCCGGCGGTGTCTTTGTGAAGCTGATCCCCGGCTCAAGGACTCGGCTGACAGGTTGAAAGCATCATATATAGTGCTTTACCATATTGTTTATTTATTTGCTTTACTTTTTTCCAGTCTCCACAGTCTCTTCCCTTTTTATTTTATTTTTTTAGGAGGAACTACAAGAAATAAAGGCTTCTAGGAAATGGGCAACCCTTTGGCTCTTTGTTCAGCTGCCGTTCCGCAAGAGCAACTATCATTGGCCGTCATAAATATTTATCAAACTGAAGGTGAGCTGCTTTTCCACTTAAGGTGTCCTCTCCGGAAAATGTGACCCAAAAAAGAAAGGGAGCGAGATCCGGTTGCGAGAAAAAGAATTAAATTTAATTTGCATATGTTAAGTGGCAGAGGCAATTAAAGCCACGTCAAAGGAAAAGGCTGAAAGGAGGTGAAAAGCAAGGAAAAGGAGGTGAAAGGACAAAGGACACGCCCGCCCTTTTGATTGAGATGTGAAAAGGGACACAAAAGGGAGCCGCAGAAAAAGCGGAGGCTGGCGGTAGAAGTGGGAAATCATAATTGGCTTCCAAATGCTTGAACTCAATTATGTGCGCACAATTTTTGGGCCACGACAACGAAGACGGCGCCGACAACGATGTCGCTGCCGTTGACAGGCAAATTATGGATTCAAGGCCAATACACGCACACATTTCCCCTTCGCCAGCGCCAGCGAAATGGCACTTTCACTTTGGGGAAAGCTCAAGACAATTTGCATGGCGAGAACAAGGGGCTGGCAAGGACCGCCTCCTGCCCGGCCCTCAAGGGGAAATGGCACAACAAGGGGTGGGCCCCAGTAGACATGATAAATTACTCAAACATAAATTAAAGATAAATCATGGCTGCAGTTCCTCACACACACCCACCCATACACACACACACACACGATTGAAATGCACAAGGAAATTTGGCCAAATGCAAATTAAGGGTCATGCTGTGGCCAAGGAGTGTGAAGGCGGCCAGGATATGGCTTCATGGCAGTCACATGCAGTCGAGGGGAAAGACAGCGGAAGGTAATCACACTTGGAGAGACAGTTGAGCAGGAAGAAGCCCCCAAATGGCAGCCAGAAATGGAAAGTCCAGGAACAGGATTTCGGGTAATGAGAGCTAAGTTTAAGCTTAAAGTCCCAGCAAGTATGTTGCACAAGGAAATGTTAAAATTTTTATTTCTGCATCTGGAATATCTAACTGAACAAATTTAAAAATAACCAGAACGTGCTGTGCCATCCCAACCAAGTCAGTCTGTGACTTTCGCCAGGACATGACCACTCCCAGGTCAGCCCAGCGTAACCGCTTGCATCGCTGGGCTCTCCTTGTGGAGAAACGCAAAACTCGATTTGATTCCAGCGTCACGTAGTAATCGACACATTCCCTAAATCCCACTGCCGCTTATTGACTCTGGTCGTCGATGGGTCTGGCCAGATTCGATTTAAGTCATGACTGGAATTTACACAACTGAAGAGATATTAAATCCAGCATCTTGACAAAGTGATCATCCCATATCACAAAAGGAATTTAGATTCTTGTAGAAGATATTCATTGGTTTGTTACTAACTTTTCTTCGAACTTATAATAAAGATAAAGATCATGGCCATTCTATTGAAATTCTATTAAATATTAACTAAAAACATGATTACCCATTTTATACAGTTTTTAGTATAGAATATTTATTTGGTTACCATGCTCTCTTCGGCTGGCTTTTATAAAAATGTTCTAAATTTAACGAAAAGCTTAAATGAGACTGTTAAAAAAGCTTTCTATTGCTTATCTTTCCCAGCTATTAAAAAAACATTACTCCAAATCAGTCGGAACATTGTTCTTTAATCTGAAAGGTGTATGCTCACTGCATGCTTTTTGCCTAAATTAATCCAGTTGCTAAGAAGCAATAACTAATTTTATTAACAATGAAACGGATTTTAATTGAAAATGTAAGTAAGCCAAAAAAAATAATGAGCTAATAAAGCAGTAATTAAACATACATACCTTCCTTAAAGTTCCGTGAAGTGGAGATTCCCGTGCCTTGGGGATTCGTTTTGGGTCGATGGTATGGTAACCAAGAAGTTCGTCCTATCCTGGCGATCCATGGTTGGCTGGACAACCTGGGAACCTTCGATCGGCTGATTCCCCTGCTTCCAGATTACATAGGAATGCTATGCATCGATCTTCCAGGACACGGACGCTCCTCGCACTTGCCGCCAGGAATCAACTATGGCGTCTATGACTTGGTTTACATTATTCCCGCCGTGGTTAAACATTTTGCCTGGGACAGGGTGTCCTTGATGGGTCACTCTCTGGGTGGCATTATGAGCTTTGCCTACACGGCAATGGCTCCGGACATGGTGGACATGGTTATTTCCCTGGACATACTGCTGCCCATGAGAGTGGAGAATGGTTTGGCACTTGAAATGTTTAGCAACAATGAGGAGAAGCTACTGGTTGAGGACGACCGAAGAAGAGTGGCGGAGAAAGATAGACAACCGCCAAGCTACACTCTCGCTCAGATGAGTAAAAACATTGCCGAAGCAAGCTTGGACTCTGTAACTGAGGATTTGGCTCATCATCTACTCCACCGTCAGGTGAAGAAGTCACAGAACCACCCCGATCAGGATAAATTTTATTACTCTCGGGACGGAAGGGTGAAGTATTTTAATTATTGGGACATCGATACGGGACTTGGAGGCGAGATGGCGAGGCGTATTGGAAATAAGCCCTACCTCGTCCTTAAGGGATCCCTTTCGCTGCACCTGCAACCTCGCTGTGACGAGATTTTTTCCATTCTGGCCGAGGGCAACCCTCACTTTGAGTTCCGCCAAGTGGAGGGCGGCACGCATCACCTACACTTGCAGTCTGCGGAGGAGTGTGCCCGGTACATCGTTCCCTTCATTCAGCGCCATCGTCCCCAGAAGAATCAATCTTATCAAGAAAAAGCTAGCAAGTTGTGAAAGAGTAAGCAGAGTTAAGAGAGCTAAAATTATATTAAAAAAAAAATAACAAAGCTAAAAAAGCCATTCGCCCCGAGAGAGCCGAAAACTTGTTCCCCTCAAAAGCTTTATTAATATTTTGGTTAGTTGTTGTTAGCTGCCGCACTGAATGGACGTGAAAACAATGTGATTAGTTATTAATTAATGAGTTTTTATGAGAAAATAAATAAAACCTTTGTAATTTAAATACTAGTAAGATCATCAAAAGCTAAGAAATAAAGTTCATGTCCAAGGAGTACTCAAACAAATTAAAAAAAACTGAACAACACATGTGGCTTCTATATTATCTCGCTCTCATATTTGTTTGTTATCGTCGAGAGCTTTTTAATTAAGAGAGTGGGACTCTCTTTGGTTGTTCTCTTCAGATCTCCTTATGTTTGCATTTATTAATAAAGCAAAGAAAGCCAAGAACATGAATTAGTGGAAGAATAACTCTTGAGAAGAAAGGAACCAACTAAAGTTCCTGCAGATTGGAACTTGTTGTTCTCAAAATAAGTAAGGATCTGCCACAATTTAAAAGGAATGGGAACCTTATCACTGAGCGATGTAAGTATGCCAAAAATGGCACCATAAAAGATTGGCCATGTCATGCATGACCTTTCAACACCAATTAACAATACTTATGAGATAAGAACTAAACCATGAATTTTTTAAACATTTTTAGTTCGAGGAAGTCAAGATTCCTGTACCCTGGGGTCACATCTCGGGCCGTTGGTATGGCAATCGGAAGGAGCGACCAATTCTGGCAATACACGGATGGCTGGACAACTTGGGAACCTTCGATCGACTCATTCCTCTGCTGCCAGATTATATAGGAGTGCTATGCATCGATCTCCCGGGACATGGAAGATCCTCGCACCTACAACCTGGAATGTATTACGGTGTCTACGATTACCTGTTAGCCATTCCAACTGTGATGAAAGAGTACGGATGGACGAAGGTCTCCCTGATCGGTCACTCTTTGGGTGGCTTCTTGTGCTTCCTCTATGCATCCCTTGCCCCTCATACCGTGGACATGGTCATTTCCCTGGATATTTTGCTGCCTTTGCGTAATAATATCGAATACATGGCGCTGAGTGTTGAAAAGCAGCTGGTGGAAGTTGAGCGACAGAAGGAGGGAAATTATAGTGAGCCGCCTTCATACACCACCGCGGAGCTGGAAAAAGTCCTGGCCAAAGGAAGCTATAACTCTGTATTCCCTGAGCTGGCCAAGCACTTGCTTCACCGTCAGCTGACCAAATCCAAGCAGTATCCCGATAGATTCTACTTCTCCAGGGACGCTCGCGTAAAAAACTATCACTACATGGACATTGATGAAGGCCTAGCCAGGGAAATGGCGAGACAACTGAAAAAAAAACCCTTTCTCATTATCAAGGGTTCAAGGTCGCCATTTTTGACGCTCAGAAGTAACGAGGCAATCTGTATTATGGCCGAGGATAATCCGCATTTCGAGCTCTACGAGGTGGAAGGCGGCACTCATCATTTGCATCTTCATGCGGCCGAGGAGTGCGCCCGCTATATAGTGCCTTTCCTCCAGCATCATCGACCTCCAGCTCTTACATCCTGGTCCCTTACTGGAAAGGAAGATCAACTTGCCGCCAAGGAATACAAAAGTCAACAAAGACGAATCTTTAGTTGGGGCAAGAAGAAGCGCAGCAAATTGTGAAACACCAAAAGTACAAAGTTCAAGTGATTTCGATTTTCATTCATCATTGATAGATGATTAAAGTGCGAAAAGTATTTTAAAATATTCTTTAAGTTGAAGTTTGTTGTACACACCAGCTAAAACTTAATCACTCTGATTTGATAATTTTTTTTACCAAAAGCTAAACTCGTATTATATTATAAATATTTATAAATACAATTTGTAAATAAATGTGTGTTTTATAAATAATATATTTTATTTTTCTGCAAGCCCTTTCTGTTTATACAAAATGGAAATTACCTAAAGCTCTCTTTTTAGTGTATTTCAAATCAAATTCTAAAAGTTCTCTTATCTATTTCTCCCTATCTAAACGCTCTTTTCACCAAAACTCTCTCTTTTTAGGCTGACATAAAAGGTAAACAAATTTTTATAATCATTTCAGTCGAAGAACAGCTGTTGCGGGCGTTAGAAGTAATACTTAAAATGTGCTAAAGCCTACAATCTTGAAGATAATACTGGACGGTGGTACCACAATTATTGGATCGAGTCTAAAAGTTGCCGACGGGCAAAGTTCAGAAGGCCGTTGGGATGGAAACTTTGTCATTAAACGATGTGAGTAAGCAGAAATGTGAGGAGAGAATTAGAAAAAGATAACACCAGCTGGTATTTTCACGTGTGTGTATGTTCTGTCAATCGGAAGTGCATTAATAATGGTGGAAAAGAACTGATAATATATATACATATGTATTATAAGCTTAGTAAATTCGGAGTAAAAAGAGTTTGTTGTGGGAGTTTTATGTACAAATATTTTATACATCAGAAAGATTTTTCGAACGACACAGTATTTCTTATCCTCACTAGTTACTGGTGCATTAACTTGAAAAAAACAGTTAAAATTCTACTATTTATCTGTTTAGTTTCAGGATGTGAAAATCCCGGCCCCTTGGGGTCACATCTCCGGTCGCTGGTACGGTAACCGAACGGAACGACCCATCCTTGCAATCCATGGCTGGTTGGATAACCTGGGAACCTTCGAGCGACTCATTCCCCTGCTCCCTGACTATATAGGAGTGCTGTGCATTGATCTGCCTGGACACGGAAGATCCTCACACATAAAACCAGGAATGCATTACAGTGTCTTCGACTACGTTTTCATCATTCCCCGGGTCATGAAGGAGTACGGCTGGAAAAAGATATCCCTGATGGGCCACTCGCTGGGTGGCATCATGTGTTTTATTTACACTTCCCTGGCTCCTCATACAGTGGATATGGTAATTTCGTTGGACATATTACTGCCCATACCTTCACCACGCTCAAATGAGTTGGAGCATAGGGCTAATAAAATGGAGAAGCACTTGATCGAAGAGGATCGCCAGGAGGAGGGAAATCTGCACGAGCCACCCTCCTATTCCTACGCCCAGTTGTGTAAGCTCTTGGCCAAAGGATCCTCCGACTCGGTAACCCCCGAGCTGGCCAAACACCTGCTTCACCGTCAGGTCACCAAGTCGCAACTCTATCCGGATAGATTCTTCTTCTCCAGAGATGGACGAGTCAAGTTTTACAATGTAACTCACATAGAACTCGGATTAGCTGAAGAAATGGCGCGGCGTATTCAGAGGAAACCATACTTGATTATAAAGGGTTCCAAGTCAATTCACTTGCCGCTAGACAAATGCAAGGAGACCATGTCCATCCTGAGTCACAACAATCCGCACTATGAGTTCTACCAGGTGGAAGGCACCCACCATGTTCATCTTCATGCAGCGGAGGAATGTGCCCGGTATATTGTGCCCTTTATTCGACATCACCGGCCTTCTGTCCTTGCATCTTGGTCTTTGGCTGGAAAAGAAGCCAAACTAAGCCCAACAGAGAGACGCCGGGAACAGCAGAAATATTTAGAGAGGAGCAGGAATAAACGCAGTAAACTGTGACGGCTTATAGTGGGAAAAGTATTATTTGAAAAAGTTTTTGTAGTAAAATAAACAATTAATATGAATAATAAATATTCTAAAAAGAAGTGAATAAGTCTGACACTCCAAGTATTTGTGAGAAAATACGAAAAGGCCTTGAAAAGCTTAACTTTCTCTGTATTCATTATTCCAGCAGAATAAGGTAACACATGTTCTGATTGCACATTCTCTTAGTTAGATTTACTTTTTAAGAGAGTCCATATAAAATCTCTTTTAATTTTTCTCTCTTTCCTAGTTATTTGTGTTAAAGTTTTTTAATTTTCTCTTAACCATTTAGTTTTGTTATCAACTCTCTTTATAAATCAAGCAAACCAGAGATTACTGAGAAAGCGAAAAACACGAATTAGTCGCTGCAAAGCAGTCAAAGGGAATGTTCTAAATTCCCAATTTTTTATTAACGTGGGATCGGTTGTTTTTTGGCAATATATTGGCAAGATAATAGAAGGTCGCAAAAATAATTACTAGTTCAAGCAAATAAACAAGCGAAGGGCAAAGTTCAGTGCGTTGTTTGTTGCGATGGGAACGTTGTCATTGAGCGATGTAAGTATACAGAATAAACTAAAGAGATCAGATCAGTAGAGATAATACTTTTTGCTCTCTGAGAAATGCAAAAGAAAACGTCTTAGCAAAAGCTTTGGTAAATGTGCATTTGTCTGGAAATAGTAAAGATTTATCTACATGAGTTGATAAGCACATTTTTAACTTTATTAATCGAGTTTATTATTCTCGATAACAAGTAAACTCAAATAGAAAGGGTTAATAAATTTCAAATAATCCTAATAATTCTTTTGTTATTACAATTATTTATTATAATAATTTCAAAATATAGATTTTAATTATAGAATTTAAACTTTCAAGTCTAAGATTTCATATTTTATTTTCAGTGCGAGGAGGTGAGGATCCCCGCTCCTTGGGGTCACATCTCCGGCCGCTGGTATGGCAATCGAAGGGAGCGACCCATCCTTGCTATTCATGGCTGGTTAGACAATTTAGGAACCTTCGATCGACTGATCCCCCTTCTCCCTGATTATATAGGCGTGCTGTGCATCGACCTTCCTGGACATGGAAGGTCCTCTCATCTCCCACCAGGAATGCACTACAGCATTTACGAGTTTGTCTACATTATTCCTCGGGTTATGCACGAGTACGGCTGGAAGAAGGTCTCCCTGCTGGGTCATTCCCTGGGCGGCATCATCAGCTTCTTTTACGCAGGTCTGGCTCCACATACGGTGGACATGGTTATCTCTCTGGATATTCTGCTAACCACTCCGCTTCGGGATGCCCGTCTAAGCATTAACAAGGCGGCTCAGGATATGGAAAAGCACCTGGTGGAGGAAGATCGGCGGGAGGAAGGTAATCTTCACGAGCCACCCTCCTACACCCTCTCACAGCTGTGCAAAGCCCTCGCCAAAGGAAGCATGAACTCTGTGACCCCTGAGCTGGCCAAACATCTGCTATACCGCCAGGTAACCAAGTCAGAGCTCTATCCGGACCGATTCTTCTTTTCCCGAGATGGACGGATAAAGTTCTATCACAGCATTCATACAGAACGTGGCCTAGCCGCTGAACTGGCGGGACGTATAGGAAGGAAACCCTACCTGATCATCAAGGGATCGGAGTCACCGTATTTGGGAGTAGAGTGTGACGAACCCATGTCCATTCTGGCCCACAATAATCCCCACTTTGAGTTCTACGAGGTGGCGGGTGGCACCCATCATGTTCATCTACATGCAGCCGAGGAGTGTGCCCGGTATATAGTGCCATTTATACAGCATCATCGACCACCTGTCCTTACATCATGGTCTTTGAGGGGCAAGGACTTGGAACTGAGCTCTAAGGAGCGTGGCAGAGAACAGGAGAGATATTTTGCAAAAAGTAGAACGCTTTCCAGTAAACTTTGAACTGATATTTGAAAAAAAAACTTGTTATTATCTTATGTTTTTGTTATTAAAATAAATTAAAATTTCCCTTTGGAATACCTTAATTTAAAATATTTTTTACTTAATTTTCATATAATTTCCCCCCTACATCTGCACTATTTTCCACAATCCCATCTGATGCGATTAGTGTTCATTGAGCGCCGCCTCCTTAATTCTCGTAATTTCTGCATCTGATGTGTAATTACCAGCCAGTGCCTTGGTGATGTTAATGCCTCAGCAGGCAGTCTCTCGCCTGGATATGTGTATCCTGCGGAATATTCTCCTACTCCTCCTCCATCTGTATGAGAACTTCCTGACCCCCCCTGATGTTCTACGTTCGTTCACTTGCAATTTGAGCGATTTTAAGCTGCTTACTACTTGAGCGCATTAGAACAATTAGCGCTACTAAGAAGGCAATAGATTTCGATCCGTCAGGGCGAAAAAAGTTAAGCAGCATTGAAAGCCAATCGGAAATGTCCTTGAAAACCGTCCTCAAGTTCCTCAAGAATAGTGGCAATAAGTGTGTTATGAGTTATGAAGAGTAATCAGCTAACCAAAAATAAATGCAAATTAAATCCGAAAACCAATTGTCAGAAAGTTTTCGCCGCTCTTGATGGCTTCATTGAAAATTAATTTTCCGGCAGGCGTTGAGAATTCCGTTGCCTACTTCTAGGCCGACGCCTAGTTACGAGTGAAAAGCGTTAAGATTTTCTGGTAGCAAAGTGAAGAGGGGAAAAAAGCACCCACACCCAAGAATTGGGTGTGGCAATGTGAAATGGTATTTATTAATTTAAGCACTTTGTTGTCGTTGTTGTTTTTGGTTGCTGTTTGTTGTTGCCGAGTAGCAGCAGTTCCAGTCCCAGGACATTGTTGAATTTTAAACATTTGTGTGTTCTGTGCCTCGCATAATTTCCTTGTCATACATTTTGATTGGCCATATTAATATTTATGGAGGAGTTTCCCTTTGTCTCCTCACTCGGTTGCGCTCGGCTGGCTAATTCAATCAATTAACGTTCGAGTGAAGAAGCTGAGAAAATACAAGAAAATCGCTCCGCTCTCCGTCACTATTGATTTTTAGAGAGATGGTGGACGACCCACACATATATGTAGGCTATATACACGTGGCATATTTCGACTGTAATCAGAGGACCCGCAGGGTTTCCTTCCATTCATTTTTTTTGAAGGTGAAACCATAAAGCCTTGCCCCGACTCTCTCTGCGGCATATGCCTAGATTTGCAAATTAAAGTGGTTTTCGGGTGGTGATTCCCCGCCACTTAAATTCCCCCTTTTGAATGGCTGAAACTTGAACGGATTGCGCTGCCTCCGATTTCAGCA
Source organism: Drosophila ogumai (assembly GCA_018904815.1). Lineage (NCBI taxonomy): Eukaryota > Metazoa > Arthropoda > Insecta > Diptera > Drosophilidae > Drosophila > Drosophila ogumai. The sequence goes on along the minus strand of JAEIIJ010017386.1, from coordinate 101,504 downwards.
ACAATTTCTTTGGTGCGATATTGGGTTAAGCAGCAAGGCTTCTTAAAGATGTTAAGCGGAGCACAGCGTTCGTGGAACACATCAGGCCGGGGTCCTCTAATGGCGAGGAAAGTTGATGAATTTTGCGGGGCAACCTTTCCTTTCCCAGGCACTTAATGAAAGCGAATGAGAGCCATTATTTTACTAGATGAACGCTTCCGCGGAATAGGAGGTTCATGTGAAATTCAACGAGCATCTTGGGATAAGCTTATATCAACTTTCGGTTAATTGGAAAAACTTTTTAAATTTATCTACCAGACTTCAAAAGGTATTTTGAAAATATATGGTCTCTTGGGTATAATGAAAACATCAGGCTTACACTTTTAAATTAATTTAAAATCTTAGGTTCCTGAAAAGTATTTAATGAAAAATAATAGCACACTTCTGGAAATATATTTCAATCATAGATATACATACGTTTTACTATATTTCATTTCTAAATTTCAATTTTAGTTATTTTGTAATATTATTCAACTAGTCCTAAACTTTCACCTCAAATGAGAAAACTGTTCAAGGTGAAGACCATAAATTTTGTGCAACCAAAAAACGGCATTAAAGCCATTCTGGAGCCTGCATCCGTCCAATAAACATCACCTGATGCCACACCTTTAGGCTTGGCCATAAAATGGCCAAAAACTACCGCATTTAATGATTTAAAACGAGCCACACGACCTAGCATGGCTGGTGTGGTTCTCTCCTGGCCATGATTGAAATGAATCGTTGGAAAACCCTTAAACCGAATGAATTATGCATCGGCCGTGGCGAAGGGGCTTAATAAACCAAACTTAACGAAAAACTGTTTAAAATGCGAGCAGTCTCTGGCAGTTCTCCGGTTTCTCTCCCTCTCTCTCTCTTGACTGCTATAAATCTGAGGAGGCCACAAACTGCACTCGATTGCCCAGCCGCATGCAACGTTCGCTTTTCTCTCTCTCAGCGAAAACGTGTGCGCAATTTTCGCAATTTTCTAATAGCTGTTAAAGCTGTCCGAGGGTCTGCCTTCCCGCAGTAATATTTACAAAAAAAGGGGAGGGGAAAAACAAGCTGAAGCACTGGCAACATTTCACGTACGATGATGCTCTGTTCCATGACTTTTTTGTGTTTTTTCCACCAAGCGGAAGTGCTTTCGCCGCCATTTTGCGGTCAGCCATTGCAATTGAGTGCAGCTCACGAGTCCTTCAGCCTGCCAAAGTCTGCTCCTCCAACTCCGCCTTCGGGATACGTGCTCGAGCGGACTGGCACGCACTTTAAGTTTCATTAAACAAAACCATTGCCAACGCCTAGGCCTCCAAAGATTGCCTATAAATTCATGGTAAGCAGTGAAATGGAAAGCGAAATCTATGACGGACGTTTCTCGGTGTCTCTAGTACAGTAAAGATTCGTATATTGACTTTTTATTAAAATTTTGTAAGGCTTTAAGACGGTGTGCTTTGCGGTAATACTTTCGATGTAGTAGAGTAAAGCCTGTCGGCTTTAAAATCATTAAACAGATTGTATCCTATGACTTTTCTTATTCTTTTATATTTACCTAATTTTCTCATCATTTTTGCTCTTGTATAATTTTTATTTTTTGACTTTATTACCAAGTTCACACTGTCGAGTACTCACTGTACCCCCTTTTAAACTTCCCTAAGCCCCTGCTGACACAGCACTGAATTGCCGTTTGCATTTCAGTGGGTCCGAGAGCCGCTGTCCTGGCAGGGATTCCTATTGCCCGACCCACATTCCTTGGGCGACCATTAAATCTGCAACAATTTACTTGTGATTGACATGTTTATAAGGGTCGCAGAAGCAGCAGCCTAACCCACTCATCGGGCCTTGGACCCTTTTTTTTTAAAGGGGGGCGTTTAGAAATATTTGTTTTCTGTCCCCCATTTCATAAACAAGTGAAGCCTGAAACGTTTCTGGACTGCTACTGGAAACATTCACTCCGCACAAATATAAATCTTTGATATTTGCGCTGTCAGAGGAGCATACTAAATATCCTTTTCCATTTTCAAGTACTTTTCTTTCGCGGACAGGGAACAGTGGACGGCGGACAGCGGACAGCAATTCCTGGTATTGTTCGAAATCCCCTCTGCACACACAATTAAAAGTTCCCACGTCAACCAATACATGAATAAAACAACAAACAGATAAAAAAAACAAGGAATGATGTGAATACAGATAAGTCGAAGAAGTAACACCCTGGAAAATGTGGAGGTTACATTAAAAAATTAAAAAAATATATATTTTAAAGGGAACCAAACTAGGAAAACTTACATCCATATCCAAACTATTAAAGGTAGTTTCTGTAGCTTATTTTTTATTATTATTTAATTCAAAAGATTTCCTAAAGAAGTTATTATATCATAAAATCTAACTAAAGTTGTTCCTATTATTCCTACATGTTGTATAAATTAAATATAATAAAATAAATGTTATTCAGTCTCACACTCTTAATTAAATTTACCACCCTGCACATTTTCATTTAAATAAATTCCCACACTTCAAAGGCCCTATAAGAAAACTTTCTTTCTTTCCAAGTTCATCATACCCATAAAATCCCAAGACCAAGACAAGGAAAATAATGCGGAAAGAGACTACCAGAGAGCTCCCACAGAATCTCCAATATCTCTCTCCATCATCGGCAGACAAAACGCATGTTTTGTTTTAATTTTGCGCACTTGCGTGGAAAAGAAATCCCCGACCGGTTTCAATTGCCCCACAAAAAAGGGGGCAAGGCAGCTGGATGCAGGAAAAACAACAAAAATACTAAATACACTGCAATTTCCGATCGATGGAAGTGCAACCAAAAAAAAAACAGCTGACACGCGATCAACTGCAACTTGGAGCACCAGCAACACAGACATCGAACGGCAACTCCAACCTGAAACCAGGTTGGCTACAATCTACGATCGGACTGAACTCCAAAAACTTATGGTAAGAAATATCAGTTGAGCGCGAGAATTCTTACCGGGCGGTTGAATGAAGAAACCTATGGTTTTTAAGGCGCGATAAGATATTCCAAAAATTTCGAAGTCCCCCCATAAGTAAGACCCCAAATCGATAAAGGCCTTCCCGCATATCAAGCCAAGTCAAATTACCCAACATACCAAACGAAAAATAACACGCAAAATGAACCGAAACTCAAAAAAACATGCTGAAAAACTCATTTGGAAAAAGCTGAAAACATTTGTCAGCTGTTAAAACAAATTTTGTGGAGAAATGCTAATGACTTTTGTTGTTGCCGCTGAACTTTTCAATTAATTTAACAGCCCCGTCGTTCGCATAGATCTTATCGCCATATCATAAAACAAAATAAAAGCCGTCGTCCCGCCGTCAAGTCAAGTCAGCTTTCGGGTTGCGAGACGCGTCGAGGAAAAAGTAAACCGAAAAAAGTTCTCAAGAAAGTTTAACCGAAATTGAAAGAAAACAAAACAGCAACTCAAACGGTTCTTGTTGTTGTTGTTGTTATTTGTTATTGTCTATTTTTGGTAGCATTTTTTTTAAGGCCGAAAGGTGTGCCCGATTTCAGAGATTCGAGGCATTACGACCGAACGCCGCCGCGGGGCTCTTAGCTACCCTTTTTTCCACAGCTCGTGATTTCCAGCTCTGAGCTCTCAGTTGGATATGAAGACGTAGACATAACTCTGTCCATATTTGCAAGTAATTTCCAGACCTGACATTTGAAACCAGAAATATGCCAGCGCTCCTTGCCAACATAAAGTTGCTGGAGCAGCAGCAGCACCGGCAAGGTTGTCGCGTCTGCCATTTAATTGAAATTCAATGCGCAGGTGGAGGGAGGGAAAATATTCGCTTAAATATATAGCCATGTTGAGGGGGCAAAACCGCTAGGCATCCGAAGCTATGACAATTATTACAGCCTCAGCCTCCTCCTCCTCCTGTGCCAAAAGAGCTCTGCCAAAGGAACAGGTTGCAAAGTCAAGCCAAGTAGTGCAAATTGCTTTGCCTAGAACATAAAAAACGGGAAGCGGATTTTGGGCGGGGCTTGCGGCAGTTGAATACTCTTTTTGGGGGTCTCTTGAACTTTGAAAAATAACAAAAAAGTTTATTTAAAAAATTCAAAATAAATATATATAAAATATTTTTTTATAACAATTAGAGATGTTTCAGTCTTAACGATGAATTTCAACTAGTTGTCAATGTATATGTGATATGAAAATATGTATTTTTTGTGAGGTGGGAAATATAACAAACTCTAAAAAATTATTTGAAATATTAAGTATGACTAAAAGCTTCAATACCACTGACTCAACATACCCCTTTTTAATTATTCCTCAAAATATATCTTTGAAAAAAAGTAAAATTTAAAAAGAAATAGAAAAATATTATAAACGTTCCCAAACATATTTGAATATAATTTTGATTTCAACTTTAAGCAGCTTTTATTGTTTTATCAAAAATGTCCCATAAAAATTTATATATAGTCATCTTGTATTACCACAGCTTGTAGTAACTTGAGGGTCTTTAGTCTTCAAATTTTAACTGCAACCTCCCCTGAGCTAAGCTTAGTTAAATAAACAAAATACCTCCTTTCGAAAGAGTATAGAAAAAAAGCGGAGCAAGTCGGAGCAATCGAATGAGCAAGAGTGAGAGGCTGGCAAGAGGCATCGACCACTTACGCATAACTGTAAGATAGACTGACTGCCAAGCGCAAACAGGATTTTTTGCACGTACTTCTTGTGGCACATACAAGTGAAAGAATTACCTGAGGCCTCCCGTTTTCCCTCCCATCCGCCGCTCTTTCCGCTTTTCCGTTTCTATGGCACTATATGGCACACTACAAAGTAAGCGTTCGCCGCCGCTTCCCTTATCAGCCGACAAATGAAGTTCGAATTACTGAAAAGAGTTAAAACTTCAATTTATGTCAAAATACTCATGCGCGAAAATGGAATTTTTCCATTAGCCCCACGGAGGTAGAGAGCAAACAAATGAGAAAAAAAGGAAAAACAACCAACAAAAAAACTCTTAAACTAACATGAAAATAGTGAAAATCATGTGGAGAGACTGGTTGTACACAAAGAGAAATTAATATGAATAAGAATATTTACAGAAACAATTAATTGAAGAGTTTTGGTAATGATTTTAGGTTTTTTTCTGAACAAATTGAACATTAAGAGGATTGTTTTTGAAGAAATATATATTTTTAAATAGAAAAAAGCTTAATACATAAACCATTTAGGAGGAATTTAATTCTTTGAAGGGGGTTAGATAACTTTAAAAAAGATATAACATCAAAGGAATCTTGAATTTTAGTTAATTTATTTTAAGAATCGTAAAAATATATAGTTTTTGGAATGTGTACCCAAGTAAAGTAGAGGCAAAACTGAAGTTTCAGGCTGCAACTTGTCAAACGTGTTCCCCAACAAAGTCTGGCGGCATTTGGAAATGTGCAGCATTGTGCAGCAAGAAAAACAGCAGCAGCCGCAGCAGCAGCAGCGGCACAACAAAAAAAAAAACCACTCGCATAACTGTGACTTGTATTAATTTTCAAGCATTTCCACCAGCAAACAAAACAAAAAACAAAACAAAAGCCAAGGAAAATCCTAACCAGCATTTTCTTTTGCCCCGTGTCTCAGCAGAAAAATGTACGGCGACAAAAGCTTCAATTAGCATTTAAAGAAGCCGCATATCATCGCGATCCCACCGCTCATAGAAATCCCGCAACGAGAATGGAGGAGGACGTGCTGAACGCTCTGCAGACGCGGAGTGCCTATTTATCCGGTGGATTCGATCGCCAGAAGCGCATCATTTTCGTTGTCAACGCGTTCCACGATCTGCAGTTGTGGAATCGACGCTATCTGCAGGTGACTCTGGACTATCTAAAGCGTTCGCTCAGGTGAGAATCGGGGATTAAAGTATAAGTTGCTCGGAGCCGGCAGTGGAAATGCCGCCGACTAATTAGCATATGGCCGAAATATGCAAATAACCCGCAGATGATGATAGAGGCTTATTTTTTCTGTAGTCTCTTAGAGCATTACTTTTCATTAGACATGGGTCTCTCGCTATGGGCGAGGTCTGAAAAACGGGTCTCGAAAGGGGGTTATAGGCCTCACAATATCTGGTTATTTATATGCAAAGTGCCAGGGTTCTCAGGCAAAAGTAAATGGTTTTTAAAAATATTTAAAAGCGAATGAATGCCGGGGAATGGCTGATAATAAAGAAGTGTTGATTTTAAAGATGCCCTAAATATATTTTAATAAATAAAATTCAAATCTAGCTAATTTTTAAAAGAAATCAAGTTAGGAAAGCTTAGTAATATAAAAAGAAAACATTGACACACTTACCCCTTTAACAGAAATCTGAAAGGAAATGGGAAATATGAGGATTTTAGTAAGTTGAGATGATTTGAAAATGTTAAATAAGTGAGTTTTTAGTAACAGCCATAAATGTTTTCCATTAAAAACACTTTTAAATTAATTTATGAAAATTATATACCACTCAACCATCCTACTTAAAGTTGGAACATCACAGCCTATGGGCTTTACAGCTACGCCCAGGCCGTCTGTCTTTTGTTATTTTAACTATTTTTGGTTTCGTTTCTTTATTGGCAACAAGCAAATTGTTTAATTTTACGAGGTAGCCATCGGGCAGACAAATAAAGAAAAGAAGTAGAGAAAAGGCCACATGAATTATGGATATATTTGATTGTGATCAATCAACTGGCAATGGGTCACCAGAGTTCCCCCCGAAAAGAGTGGTTAATTAAAGCCAAATCTTAACTGGCAAGCTAATGAAGCATTTAAGTCGCTTTTCCCTCACTCTCTATATCGGAGTATCCATCTATGTATTAATCTCTTTCAGCGCTTCGGTCTTGCAGAATGGAGTGAGTGTGGTGGTCAATGCCCAGGAGAGTAGCTCGCGGATCTCGAGGCAGCAGGTGCGCCAGATATACGCTCTCTTCGGGGGCGATATCAATGTGGATCTGTATCTAGTCAGGGCGGAGGGCTTTTGGGAGAAGCATGTAGAGCCGTGCGCAAAATCCCAGGTTAAGGGAGAGGTAACTTCTTTTTAAATCTATGAATTAATAAAGTTTAAAATACAAATAAATATTTGTAAATTTATTATTTATCTCTCACAGCCCCTGGTGCTTTCAAAGGCGCGGCTGGCCAAGTTCATAGAGCCGCAGAACCTGCCCGAGGAACTAGGCGGCACCTTGCAGTTCAACTATGATCTGTGGCTGCAGCAGCGCAAGGTAAGCAAACGTGCCCCAGTTTCGTTGACTCTCAAAGTGTATGCATAATTTCCACAGTCCATCGATGAGTTCACCAAGGCACATGTACGGACACTGGCCGCCATGGAGAAACTGCTGGCTCTGCTCCGGGAGCACAAGTCTCTGCGGCCTACGGAAGCGGATGTGGAGCTAAAGAAATGCGCCCAGCTGCATGCTCGCGTCCAAAACGACATAGAATCCGCCATTGACATGGGTGAGTCGCGTGGAGTTTGTGGCTCGAGTCTTTTGTTTTTGAGTCGCTTTTTGTATTTGTTTCTTATTTTTTGCGCCCAAGCAATTAACATAATTTGTTAATGCCCTCGAAACGAGTTGACGAGACAAGCAGACAGAGAGGGGACTATGTAGTGGGACAGAGAGACACACAGGTGACAAGTAAATCATTGAATTTTGTGTGTTTTGTTCAATTAGAAATGAGCCACGTTTGGCAAACTCGTTTTTTCGCTCGTTTTTATTGTGGGTTGAATTTAACGGCACGGAAACAGCATTGAACATGGCCTATGGGGAGAGCTTTGAGGCCTATAGAAGGTCTCCGAGAGACTGTATGGGAAAAAGGTGACAATAAGTTATTGATCAGGCAAATTAAAAAGCCCAAAAAGGCATTGTTCTAGGAATAATTATGAATTAAGAAAGGCTATGGAAAATGTATAAGCTTGATTGATTATAGGTTTCATATACAAAAACAATAAAACTAATCAATAAATTAATAAAATAAAAGGTTTATTTAACTCTCATAAGTTCTAAATATAAAATAAACGGGTTCTCATTACAAAATATTTACAATAATGAAGCCTTAATTAAAAATACAATCAGAACCCGTTTTTAAGAACTTGAGAGAGTCATCCTGTTGAATTACTTTTGCGGCTTCATTAAAATGAATTATTTTTTTCATTTATTTTGTTTTTGAGAATCATTTGCGGTTAAGATCATCTTTCTTTTCTCTACAAACCATGCTCAAATCTGTGTTCACACTTCAAATTCAGTCGAATTCTCTTTCGAGTGCGTGGGTTTGGCAACAGAAACAACGACAAACGTGACCTTTCACTTAAAGCCACAAAAGTCGTTGATGCGCAACGAAATGGTGGCACATGCCACAAGAAACAGAGCCAGACGCAGATTCAGATTTAAAGCCTAAGGCCGGGAATGAGGTTTCACTTTTCTATGGTTGTGTGAATGGCAATAAATGGGAGATACCTAGATCCCCCCGCAGTAAAAGCTCTGGGGTACACCAAGAAAAATGGCTTAATGGAATCAAAAATGAATGAATTATAATATTAAACAATTTTAAATAAAAATCGAGTCTTTTGGGAATCAATAAACCTCTAAATAAGGAGATATTTATGTTCAAATTATATTTAGAAAATTTATTTCATAATAGTGTCTTATAAAAAAATAACCGCAGGTTCAACTGTTTGAAATTTCTCGTAAAATCTCTTCAGAAAGTCTAAAAAAAATGTGAAATGAACATTGATTCACACAATTTTAAGCACAGATTTCCTAGATTTAGCATAGAATGAAGGGTGATTCTCAACTTTCCAGACTTAAAGATTTATAAATATTTTCCTAAATAAATTAGATTCTAAAAGTTTCCCATTTTGTCTCACTGTACACTTTTCTCTTCCTCATTTCCCGCCTCTTTCTCTTTTCACCTTTTACTCTATTGCATGTGGTGCGTGGTGTCTGGCGCATTGTGCAGGTAACGCGATCTTGGCCCGCTTCAACGAGGTCTACGAGACGCATTCATCGCCGCCACAAGCGGTCGCACCTGTCTCTCCAACGGACTCCCCCTCACAGCTCCAGGCCAGCAGCACCGCTTCTACATCTTACCCGACCAACCCGCAGAAACCCCTTTTGCCACCAGATCTCGTCTGCGAGCGGGCACGCATCGAACTACGACTGAACGAGATCGAGAAGAAACAGACGGCCATACGCACTGCCTGGCTCGAGCTGCTTCGATCTCTGAGGGAGGCACGCGAGCTTGCGACCCTAGAGGAGGGTGTGGCCTTTGTCACCAACTGGATTCTGCAGCAGGCAGAGCAGCTGTTGAGTCGCCAGAGAAGCGTGGGCCAGGATGTGCGTGGATGCGAGGCTCTACGCTCCGCTCACGATCAACTGGAGCTGGAGTGCCGCGACACCTACGGTTGCTATGCGGAGCTACTCTACAAGGTCCAGCGATTCGCAGGGGAACGAGAGGGTTCTGCCAAAGATCAGGACACTTGCCAGGATCTACTCTCGCAGCGGGACTTTATGCAGTTTGTGTGTCGATCCTTTGCCAAGAGACTGGAACGAAGGCGTAATGTTCTGATGACAGCCTTGAGATTTCAACGCCTATTAGAGCAATTCGAGCAGCTTTTAGTCACAGGTAGCAATGTGGTGGAGGTGGATAGTCGATCACTGGATTGGCCTGAGGCAGAGCAGCTTCTAATGCAGCTCAAGAAGAATCAGCAAATGTTGGGTGAGTTTTTAAAGAATATAACTAGAGTCTGATAATGTTTTAGAGTTCTAATAATATTTTGGCTTACAAAAACAAGTTGAGGAAAAGGTTTTTTAGGTATAAGGTGCTAATCAGAGCATTAACATAACTTGCCATTAAAATTTAATTAACAAAAAATGTGACAATAGCTTAAACAATAGGTCTACCAAAAGCAGCCACTAGAGCTAACCAGACTTCATTGAAAATCTGTTACATATGTAAAAGTCACGCTTTCAAATTTGAATGGAAATAGTAAATCCAAAAGATAGATCAGTTCCAACTCGAACCTCGGTAGATCTTTCCCCAACTCAAACTATAAACATCGAACCCAGCATCAGACACTTAACACCTAATCCAACATCAAACCTCCTCATTCATAGCCAACGTCGAACGCGAACTTGTCCGCGAAGGTGAAAAGCTAAGCGACATGCTCGCGATGCCGGTGAAAGACGCGCTGGGCCGTGACCTCCAGCTGGACTACAGCCCGGACATTGCCCAGCTGCGCCGGCAGATCGATGCCAGCCGCCGGAGGAGGCAGCTGTGCGGGCAGCGGTTGGCATTGCAGCGGCTCACCTTGGAGCAGGTGACCCACATCCATGCGTACGAGGAGGACGCAAGGCGGGCGCGCGACTGGCTGCGAGAGCTGTATGCAGTGCTGCTGCGTTGCCACTCCCATGTCGGCTGCAACATCCATGAGATTCAGCTGCAGAAGGACGAGCTGCAGGGGTTCGAGGAAACCGGACGGGTGAGTTTTTGTTTTCTTTTTTTTTTGGCAATACGAGAAATAAGAGATGAAGAGAGAGCCTTTCGAGAGCCAGTTTTTGGCTAACGGCAGAGTGACCGATAAAAATTCAAAGCTTTTTCCCATTTTCAGTAGGAAATCAAGGTCTCTACGGAAAATACACTGTGAATTTCAAATGGGATTAATTTTTAAAGTAATTTATATTTCTTGTAACCTTTCAGAGTATCTATCACTATGGCTGTCAGCTGCTAGAGGCCTCCCAAACCCTTCGTCTTTGCTGCAAGCTGGATCGCTCCCATTCCGAACACACATCCATTGGTGAACAACTCCAGCACACTTGGCATAGCCTCCAGTCAATTGCCCAGGAACAGATGACCCGCCTGCGGGTTTCAGCCGTCTTCCATCGCAGCGTGGAGGCCTATTATCGACAGCTTAGAGAACTCCGGCCACTTCTCACCCAGGAATTGGCCGCTCAACTGCATCGGCAGCAGAGACATCAGCACAATCGGAGTAGCAGTGGCATAAGTAGCGACGCCGAAGGAGAAACCGAATCGGAACTATCGCCTCTCGGAGAGATGCCGCCCCGTTTGCAACGTCACCTGGTAGCCAGAGAGCAGCTCCTCGTGGAGGTGGGCCGAATGGTCAGGCTGGGCAGACTGCTGAAGAAGCGTCTCAAGGAGCCTTTCGTCTTGGATGCACTCACTGGCAAGAGGTAAGTCCATTTCAATTATCCCAACCATAACATAATCCCCCTGCAGTGGCGAGTGCTTGGACTTCAACCTGGTCTATCGGCTAATTCATTATGCATGAAACGCATGAAAAACAAGGAAAACGTTGTGCATATCAACTAAGATTTTCACTCAAATCCCACGAGTTGATGCGGCAGCAAATTAACCAAGAGCAACGAACTAACAAGTTGCTAGAAATAAAACTAAAAGAAATGATAAATGGGAACTAAAAACATGTGCAGGTCCAAGGCAAACTGTGGATACTCTGAAAGAGCCAAGAAATATGATTTTTATAATGAAAAAGATTATGAATTTAATAAAATATGAGCTGAAGATTGATAAGCCTGAAAAAAAATCAATTTATAGCCTGCTTCAAAAATTAATTTTAATGGATTTTTCTTTATAAAAATAAATACAAAGCTAGAAATGATTTGGCTATAATCTTCTAAATCACATTTTACACACATTTTCAAGTGGTTTTAAGTACGTACTAAACACGTGTACAACACACACTAAATGTCTCAATAAAATATAGATCTCAAAACCCATCAAACCGCTCAATACTTCCCAAGTAACCGCAAAGAAGACAACCAAAAATAATTTTTGACATAATAAAACAAATGTCAGCCGGCAACGACGCACTCGGAAAAAACGTTCCACCACCCAGAAAAAAATATTGAAATAAAATAAAGGAACTATATACAAGCATATAGCAGACGATCCGCTTAAGAGTCGGCGTCCAAATCCAAGCAGTCTATTTCAGTGCGTGGTCCAGTGCGGTTCGGCGTTCGGTTCTCGCTTTTCGGTTCTCTGGCGAAGACAACAACTGTCAGGTTGTCAAATTAATGGAACACTTATATATAGTTTACTACATATAGAGTGATTTCCCGAAAAGATCTCCTGGAGAAGAGACGGCCAGCGACAAGTGGGCCAACGTGGGGAGAATTGTGATAGAAAAAAAGTGTTAAATATAGAAGTGTCTTCATGAAATTCTCTGATTGTTCCTTCTCGCCAAAAGAGTGCTAATCCCTGGGTGAAGTGAAATAATTGAATCCCACAATTATCATAGCGAGAGAGACACTCATCCATCTCCCTTCAACTGGCCACTAGCCAAAAGCGTGTTAGAGGGTCTTACGTCAAACTAATTGTCCCTCCCAGAGGCGCCAACGAACTCGAAAAAAAAAGTTCGAAATGTTTGCCAGATTTCGTAATTTGTTTGCCAAATCAAAGGGTGACGCCGAGGAGCAAGAGGAAGTGGTGACCCCCCGGTTGGAAGTACCCAGCATTGTGGTGGATGAGCCACCCAAGGAGGAAGAGCTTCCACAAATGGAATTCCCTAGCGAAACGGAAACTGAAACGGAAACTGAGAGTGATATTCTGACTGGAATTGCCTCAGCAGCTGCTCCCTTGGCCAGCGAAGAGGAGGATTTAGCCCAGAATCCCGATGAGATCCTCAGTGACTCGGCCAGCGATCTGAGCCGGCTTCTGGAGGCCATCAATCAGGCTAGTAAGCTGCCCGAAACGAGCAGCGAGGACACACAAGGTGAAGAGGAGGAAGACCACGAGGATTATGATGATGACGATGATGATGAGACTGCCAGTACATCCAGTGTCAGAACCAAAATAGCCAAGGCCTCCATCGAAAGGGATATAATTCTCGAAGAGACCGAACCCGAAGAGGAGGATGAGGTCGATAAGGGATCACTACAGAACGGGAAACCCCTCCAAAGTCTGGACAAGATCAAGGCCCTCATACGCAACGACAGCGAGACCTACCCTTGCAGCGATTACACTGACAATGAGACGCCCTCGCACTCGCGCACTGCCTCCTTGGACTCCGGACCCCCCGATAATCCTCGTCTCTCTGGTGATTTCAGTGTCGTGGCGGATGAACTGCCTCTGGATTGCAGTCCCAGTCCCCTGCTGCATGACAGTGGACGGACCAGTAGTGCTGGAAGCGAGACTCCAATAGAGGCTTCCCTGCCAGCCACCGTCCAGGTAGTGCCCACGGGAAGCAACGAACTGGCCTGCGCCGCCATCTCTCACAAGCTGGGAGCCATTGCCGAGGTGGCCGAGTCCCTGGACGCAGTCATACGGGATGTCCAGCAGCAGGAGGGAGTTGCCAGCAATGGGATCAGCAGTGGCATCAAGAAACTGGGCAGCATTGAGGTAGGATTTTATGAATTACTTAAAATTTAATAAATTGAAATATTAAATATTTATTCTCCTCTACAGGACTGGCAATCCCGTTCCACCGAGGACGAGTCCTTTGCCACCGCCTCCGAGGGCAACTTTACGCCCAACTCGCACTCCTCCTCCTTCCAAACGGCCTCTGGACGCACTAGCTCCTACATAGGATCGGCCAAGAACTCCTTTGACGAGGCGGATGACTCTACCCTGAGCACTTTCGAAATACCCGAGCTCCCGCCCTCGCCCGTCAACATGTCCTTCGATAGCTCCGATCTGAGCTACTTCTCCGCCCGTCAGCAGACAATGAAGAGCGAGGACCACGATCAGGATAGTGTGGTCGGCGTTGCCGAGTTACACAGTCAAAGTGTCACGCCCACGCCGGATGAGGAGCAGCAGCAGGAGCACTTGCTACTGCCACTCCCATTGCCCCAGGCCATCGAATCGGACAGCGAGGTGGAGGGCTTTAGCCTGGCCACCGGAATCACGACGGAGACGACACCGAGGAGGTCCAACGCCCATACACCGGAGGTGAGCAGCAGCTGCCATAATGCTCCAGCTTCCACTAACCCCAACGAACCGAAACCGCCGGCGTCCTGGCGACGCAGTAAATACTACGAGAATATAACGAAACAAACGATCAAGGGATTTCTTTGAAGTAGAATTTAAATTCTTGTTCCCCGAAGTATTTCGGGAGCGGGCACACCACCTGTCCCACCTGAACGAAACGAAAAGAATAGGAAAACTCGATTTTCCGACCAATTAACCCGCGCCATTTGCTGCTCTGCCGATGCTTGACATTCTTGCCATTAATTAACACAAAAATTAGTTGGCATATTATTTTTGATCTTTTCCACCCCCCAAAAACAAAACCTATTTTAGCCCATCAGCTAAAAGTTTTTCTTCTCTTATGTTTTGTTTGCTATTTTCCTTTGCATGATTTTTCTCTGTTCTATGACAAATTTATTATTTCAGTTTGAACTTTTGTTGAGAAAAATATTAAATTTGATTTTGTTACGAAAATTATCTGAAAACTATGCATAATATTAAATTTATATTTATTTTATTAAACTTTAAAATTGCTCTACCATCTAGCTTTTAAATCTACTTATTTTTCTAGTTGAAATTTAGTTTAAGGCTCGCAAATTAGAGAATTCCACCCCAAAATGCTTAATATTTAATATTTAATTTTAAGAAATTAAATTCTGCCACAGCCAGTCGAAATTTATTGCCATTAATTTGTATTTTTAATATTTATTTATAACTATTTTCTTTCCACATACAGTCACAATATAGAGTGCAATTAATTATTTGGAGAATGTTTTTTACCCCCAAAAAATAAAGCTAATCATTCAACATAAGTTTGTGAATAACTTTTGACACTTTTCAGCTGAATTTTAATATGAATACTAATTCTTGATTTATCCAAAGAGTAAGTATATATTTTATTTACATAATTTTACATGACTTGGAACCGTAATACCTACCAAAGTCATTGCATAACTTTAGGCATCAACATTTCCATTAACAAATTTCATTTTAAAACATTTGCAAAGGCTGAAAATAATTTAAAATGTACCCCTGTGGGTGGCCCTCTCCCTAAGCATTTATCAAACGGTCCTCAAGTGATTTCAATTATCTAAAAATGTGAACTGACAGTGGGTGTTGTAAGGGGTTGGAATCGGGTTAAGGGGACTGGGACTTGAGTTCCCTCAAGTGGCTCATTAATCTCAATTAAAAACAAATAAATAAAACGTTCCGAGTGCGGTGATGATCATTTGGAGAGTCCAAGAATATCTCTCTCTTTGAAAGATGCTTTTCGTGCCATTCGAACAGATTTCGTGACTTAATGGCGCTGAAAGTATAATTCGATAAGTCGGAATCGCCGTTGATAGCGGAAAATAATAACACACACAACTGGGTATTGATTGCTGCTGCATCTGCTGTTGCTGTTGCTCCGTCTGTTGCATGCAACAAGCGATGGATATTGCACGAATCGAAAGTCTCGAATCAAAGCTAAAGTCAAGATTCAAGACACGCGTTTTGGGTGGAAAATATATCGCTGAAAGGGGCTTTACGGGGCGAATTTTTTCGGGGCGGGAAAGGGAACTTAAATGCGGGCGGTCAGTTTCCCCACTGCCGCCGACTGCAGGCATCTATTAAGACACGATACAGTCTGGTTACTTTTTTTTCGCTGTTCTTTCTGGTGTTGTTATTTTGTTGCTCGTCCTCTCTTCACTCTGTTATTAAAGTACCAACGCTGCACTTGAGCACATTGTGGTTTAAGGTACCCTGGATTTTAGAGGGGATATTGGACAGCATGTTTCACAAGTGATCTACAGTTCTTTGTTTGAATTAGCATTCTAAAAATTTATTTAATTAATTTCGATTTAAAGTTTATAGGAAATGTGGCATCATATATTTAAGATTTAAGGTTCTCCCAGCTCTTTTTGTTGTCTGGCGCAAGCTTGTCCCAAAAAAAAAAAAAAAAAAAATGATAAGAGAGGGGAAAACCTTTGAGACTTTTTCCCTAGAAAAAGCAAGTGCCTAAGGATACAAAACCGAAACCCACAAAATTATCAGGAACCAAAAGAGCGTTTCTTAGCTAGAATTTTGGATGTCTGGCTCCTATCGGTAACCAAATATGACTTATGGTTATTTATTATTTAAATATGAAAATAACATATAAAATTGTTTGATATTCAAAATTATATTATATTTTTCCTACTATCGCAAAATTATATTTAGGGGTAAATGGGAAAAAAGGAAGTGTACCTTTAGAAGGGCTTTGATGACTATAGCTATTATTATTATATTCTAAATTATGAACTTATATAAGCTCCCATACCATGATCCCTGCAGAACCAACTCAATGTACACAGGGTATTAGCTATTCTCTTCCTATTTCTTAGGATATCACTCTTCATATCGCCTCATACCTTTTGTTGGTATTGTAATTGCTGAAAAGCCGGGCGCAGGGCATTAAAAATTGAAATCATGAATTAACGACGCCGCGAATGCCAAGAGCACTTGTTTATTTATGTACCACCCGCCGCCCCCTACACTCCTCCCTATCCACCAGCTCCAGACCTCTCTTCTCCCAAAGACCAAGCCGGCTTTTTCCAAAACTGAGCTCAGCGAGAGCCAAGAGATCGGAGGAGAGAGAAAAAAGCGGCATGTAGACTGAGCGAATCGGTTAATATTCAGTTGGGCGCGCTCTCTTCGCAGCCGATCTTCTGCTGCCCCATAGATTCTTCTCAGTTTTGTGGGGTCTGCAGTCTTCAGTCTTCGGAACTTTGGTCAGTCTTGTTCGAAGTTCGCGGCGTTCGGTTGTTCGGCTGTTTTTTGTGTGAAAAAAGCGGCGCGCGCGCGTTTTGCCTTAACCACTCACTCATTCACATCTCCTCCGCTCGAATAATGTGCGAATAAAAACATATCTATGTAAATTAAGTTAGGGGTTGGAAGAGGAAGACAGCAATAAATTCGCCACTTCCAAACATAAAAAAAAGGAAAAACATATTTTAATCAGCAATAATTTACCGAGAACATTTTTGGCATTCAAAAAAATATATCAGACGCCAGTCTGAAATCAACAAAAGTGTGCTAAAATTTATTGTTGTTGTCCCTCGCACAGTTTTGTGACGACGACGACCCTCAACGAGCAGAAAACAAAATAAAATGTTTAACAAATAGAAAATTTGCCACAAAATGCGGCCAGAGAAATATTTTCTCAAAAAATATTCAATGACTTGATGCATTGAAAGCTGGCTGCTTGCGCTAAAAAGTTTGAGTCATGTGTAGTTTTTCTTTTTTCGACTTTAAATACAATATACATAGGTTCTTTAGTGTACCACCACGCCCCAGAAATCTCAATCAACAATATAGTTTTTCTTTTTGGACAACAACATATGGGGGTCCGGTCTCCCAAGCATTTCCTCAATTTTCGTTACTGTAAACTTTTATAGGGAACGACGGACTTCTTCTTTCCAATTTTTTCGGTTGTTGTGCGCCGTTTTATTTTTAGCCAGCGAAAAGTACAATTAAAATAGTTTACATTACGCCGCCAGCGAAGGCAGCAAACGGTGGCGACTATTAAAATTTTGAGAGAAACACCAAAAAATTACCTAATAGAGGCAGCAGCTGGTTGCACACCAGCATACGCGGCGTATGCGTAATAAATTCAAAAATATCCAAATAAGCATATATTCATGGATCCCCAAACGATGACGCCTGACTGACGACTCCTGCCAATATGCAATTGGCACATGTCCGAATATCTGGTGGATACATCGGTTGTTACACAAAAGCTGACGCACATCCGTGCGCTTTATCTGTAGCCGCCAATCTCTTTTTGCATCTTTGTATCTGGGCTAGAACAACAGTTTAGCTTCGTGGCAGAAATCGCCGCGAAAAATTACTCAATAGTTTGTTGTTTAAAAATAAACGCGAATCGAGAAGCATTGTCATGAGAGGAGAGGAGGCTGGCAACGAGACTAGCACACGCATCAAAGGCAATTTTCTCAGGCTCAATATGCAGAAAAAAAAAGTACACACAAAGCGATGCTCTCGGCATATTAGTTAGTTACAGAGAAAGAAAAATTAGCAAATGTAAATTAAAATCAGAAATCTCTAAGGTTTTATAAAACCCTAAACAGGCATTTATGAATCCAATTTAAAGGCATAAATACCTTAAAGATAATAAAAAAACCCTCTTAAAAAGCATAAATCCCTTCATTTTCTGACCGTGTATATATACCTATATATATAGAAACAATAATAAACAAGGCACTAGCATTAGAGAGACAGAGAGAGCGCGAGTATGAAGTCATAGTCGAGAATTGTCCGTTTCGAAAATCAACCGATTCGCAGAGGTTCTCAGACGATCGCCGGCGTTGATAGCGTTCGCAACGATCCGAAATCGAAACGAAGCAAATCCTCCAAATAGCTCTCTAGCTATAGATATAGCGACTATAACTAACCTAATAAACTAAGCCGAACGCGAGTGACTCGATTGTAAAGTCTAAAAGTCATCTTCTTTCCCCGAGCAGAGTTCAAAATGCACAACACGCGAAATAACCCGGCATAGGTAACATCAACGAGAGAAAACAAAACGACAGAGATTATAAAAGACGCCCCCGCGAAACACACAAAACTACACGTAGCCGCTAAGCCGACAACCAAACCAACCACTCAGCACTCCTCAGCAGTCCTCAGAAGAGTCCAAGTCAGAGAGTTGAGAGGAAAAGAAGAAAAGTAAAACGAACCATGGAACGCCGCCAAGCCCTAGACTCATCGATGTCTTCGCTGTACTCGGCCGCCTCCTCCTCGAACCCCCATCCGCATCCCCGCCAGCTCCAGTCACAGCAATCGCAGCAGTCACAGCAGTCCCAGCTAGACGCCTTCAATTATTCAGCAACAATGTCATCATCGTCGCCGACTCCCAGCCAGGCCATGTCCACGGGCATGTCCACGAGCCACCACGCCACCTCTAGCAGCACCACAGGTTCCCTCAGAGCCACCACCATCGGCACCGTTGTCGTCCGCTGCGGACCCGTACAGCTGGTGATAGCGCTCCTACAAGTGAGTTGTAAAAAAAGAGAAATACACAAAAACTACAAACAAAAAACAACTAAAAACAAAACACATAAAAAAACGTACAAGAAATGGGAAACAAACATGAAGATACATTCATCTAGATACGAAAGAAGTGTTCGGAGAAAGCTCTTGAAGTACAAGGAAATTTATGCGAATAGCGATCTGGGAGGACTTGGGGTAAAAATGATTTGGGACCTAACATAGGGAGGAGATTTAGGATAAATCATGAATTGGCAGAAATACATTTGATTTTCTTAGATTCTAGTTTGAATATCTTGAGGGAATAATGTAAATAATATTCCAAACTAAAAGAAAACATAACAAAATTGCAATGGGAAAGCCAGCATCTTAGATACATACATCTAGATAAACCAGAAGTGCGAGGAGAAAGCTCCTGGAGTACCAAGAAATTTATGCGAAAAGCGATCCCAAAGGATTTTTGACCTAGCTCTTGGGAGATCTTGGATAAATAATACACTTGGCAAGAGTTTTTAAAAGTAAAACTATTACCCTTATTAAAATATGTTTCTATTATATTCAAGAAAAATCGCCGTAAAACAAAAAACATTGTTCTGCAATTAGGAAAAAGTTTTTATGAATTTAATATTTAAATTAATAGCTTTTAATAGCAGATTCCCTTCGATCATTTTCTTTCTTGAAGTTAAGGCAAATTTCCCTTGTTTCTGTGGTTAATTAATAATAATAATAATAATTCTCTACTGGTTCTAACATCTCTGGAATGAAGTGAAGGTTGCCCACCTTAGGTAAAGACAGTGTGCTATTACATGAGATATTATATAGTTACTTACCCTAAAAGTAATTATTTTTTTTTAATTTAACAAAACAGACCCTACATTTTAAAAAATTTTTTAATTTTTAACGGTTAAATAAGTAATAACCAGAGTAAACTATACATTGCTAGAGCATCTCAAGACCACCTTGACGTTTCAAAAAGTCCAGTGAGATAATCGTTTGAATGACAACATAATACAAGCCTTAATAAATAATAATGATGTAACCTCTAATGAAAGGTGTACAGAGAATACAAAAAACAACTACAATTATGAAATATTTTCATCAATCAGAGAAGTGTAGTTAGACATTTTCTCCCATTAAAAATTAGGAAAAATCAAAACTTAACCCGAATAAAGTTTCGCAACATAAAAACCAGCAAGTTCTTATCAAACTATCTATCAATTATTTATCTTATCATCAGCACTCAATTACTCACACCTCCACCACAATTTTCCAGCCTCCAAGCCAGCTGCAAAAATAATTCTCTGTATAAAAACCCAAAATTCCCACATTAAAAAACATTTAATTGAAAAATTCCTATAATTAAGCAAAAGTCATTGCCACCAGCAGTTTACTCAATCAAATTATGCGGCAGAATGTGGGGCCACCCTCGAGGTATAAGGCAACCTCAATGTGACTTTAGCACTGAAAAATTCATGGGCTTCTAATGCCCAAAACTGGTTTACACAATTTTCGATTGTTTAAACCGGCTTCTCGCAAACGATTTCCGCGCCAATTAGCAATACGAAAACAACGAAAGCAAAAGTTTGTGGATAGCGGTTATAAATATTTGAAAAGCAGACCGGGCACAAAAACATACGCCACCAGAAACCAAACCAAAAAAAGGTTCAAGGTTGCCTGTCCGTCTGACATCAGAATCAAAGAGCAACTTATATACAAGCGACTAAACGTGACAAAAAGAAATGTATCTTCTGCCCAGCCAGAAGAGAGATACTTTCGACAATTAGGCGCAGCTGCTACCTGTCTGGGGCCTGAATGGGTTTCTCAACCGAAAAGAGAGAAACTTTATTTGGGGCTCAGTCTGGGGCAGATCTTACCCGCCAATTTGCCCCATAAATCAAGCGCGAACTTGAAGCTGCGACTTGAACTTGAGGAGATGAAGCGCTACAAGTTTCATGCCCTCAAACAAAAGCAACAAAAACAAAGCCAGTGAACGCTCAATAATTATGGGCAGCCCATGGGGTTCTTTTTTGTTGTTTTTATTTTCTGTTCATTGAGCAAATTTCGGTGTGCCAATTTTTTTGTACGTTCGCCGCCGCCACAGCCAGAATTATAATTTTTGCCTCATTTACCACGAACGAGTGCTTTCCATGTGTTAAACATTTGATTTGATTTACAATTCATTTCTCCCCAGACTTCTGTGTTTCCCGAGCGTTTGCATATTATGCAAAAAACACTTTGTGGCGAGCCTTTCAACACGTTTTGTTTTAAGCATATTTCTGAGAAACGAAAAACCAGGCACCTCGAGTAAATGTAGAACTCTGTTCGGGTTTTTGATTTTGATTAAAATTATGTTTAACAGAATACACTAAATGTAATTTATTTAGTCTTAATAAAGAATATAAATAAAGCTTTGAGGAAGTGTTTCAAATATTTTATTAAATAAGTTAGTAATTCAATACCAAAATAAAAATAAAATATGAAAAATTTCCTATTGATTTCTATGAATTTTTGCCAGCTGCTTGGCTACAAAATTGATTTTTGCCACAGAAAATTAGCTTACCTGTTGTATTTTCTTATTTTTTTTCTGGTCCCAAAAAATGCTGTTGAAAATAAACAAGAACGCGTACACTCTCTCACATCTCCCTCTCTCTCAGGTAAACAAATTAGCAACGGGCCAGAGCCACAAAAAGCTGAAAAAAGATCAACAAAAGAGTAAAAATAAATACACAATATATATTCCACAATAAAAGCAAACAGATGTATAACAAAAACAGAGAACAAAAAAAAAAAAAACGAAAGAAAAAGAAACAGTGTATGAGCTAAAAAATGTTCGATGAGCTCAGCTCTGTTATTGTTATAAATTCCACGTGGGGTGGTGGTGGGAGGCTAGAAGTATTTAACGGAAGTTCTGTTGAAATTTATGGTGCTGTATAGGACTAAAAAGAAGGAACCATAAGTTTGCAGACAATGCAAATATGCCAAAAAAGTTTCCTTCCTTCTCCGTTTATTTCCCCGAAATAAGCAACAATTCCTTTTAGTTAGTTTTTCCACTCCGACTACTCAAACTCCAACTGGCAGCACACAAAGTTGAGATATTAAGATTTTGAATGTTAAGTGCTAAGGGAAACAATGAACGGAAAATAACTGAAAAGTTTTCACTTCGGTTGTGACATTTATTGTAGTTCAAAGAGCTTTTCAAGATATTTTCGTAAAAAGAAAAAATAAATTCCAAAATACATTGTGTCCGTCATCGAAGCATTTAATTGGAACTCTATATATCTCTCTTTGGGCAACCCATCTCATCATCATCTGCCTTGGAATTCCCCCATCTGACATGATTTACATATCCCTTCAAGTATCAAGTCTTTAGTATTTGCCCTGCCCCAAAGATAATTATCCAATGTGGGCCCGGCCAGGGCGGGCATCAATCTTAATGGAAGATTTTGCTCTGGCTCTGACGCAAAAATTTCGATTACAATGTTTGTTGATGCAACACGAAAATATTTACAAGTGTTTGAAATGTGGGAATGCGAGGAGGGGAAAGAGGAAAATGTTTCGGCCCGGTTACAAAACGTTTCGTTTTATGTTCTTCTGCAAATGAAAAATTAACTTCAAGGCAATTAAAAGGCCAGCGCCAAAGGAAGGCCAAAATAAACCAAAGCCAACACGAAAAGAAGAAACTTCAAAGGCACACGCACAGCCAGAAGATTTACATATTTGTTTAGCTAGACTCTCTCTCTAAATAAATAGATTTCCCATGAAGCGTGCCGTGAATGCGAAGATCTCGTTTAATTGAGTCTAATGCGCGAAACTAATTTGGAGATTTCCTAGGCGAAGGCGAAGGGGCTGGACCATGTTATAATGGAGCAATTGGGGCGCAACTAGCGACCTGCTTCGGATCTCAGATCTTGGATCGCAAATCTTGAATTGGAATCAGGCTCTTGGCACGATCTGCTCTGATTTGCAGAGGAGCCGCAGCAGAGGCGCCAAAGGAAAGGCAGAAAACTCTTATTGAATTTATGGCGTTTTCGTTTGTAAAAGTCGCAGCTTTTCACTCATAAATTGCCCAGACATATGAGCATGTACTTAATGGACGCCACTTTACACGCAGCAACATATATTTTATCATCAACCAAGTTTATTATTTAATGAAGATTTTAAAATAAATTACCTAAAGATCTTCAACAACTAAGATTTTATTATTAAAATAGCTCTGTTTAAATTTGTTTTCATTACAAAAATATATTTTTTGGGAAAAAACTGAGACCTCGGGGGCACAAATACAAAACTCACACATCGTCTGATACCAAAATCCTGCACTAAGGATTTAAAAAAGCCAAAAACACACATGTCCTAATGCATATTGACTTGGCTTATACATAGTTTACTTATTCTTATTACAATTGTTGGGCTCCTGGCCTAAAATTGAATGCCCAATCTTGTCATTAAAAATAAAATTGATCTTAAATTTTAATAACTTCATATCTAACTCTTTTATTACAAAATGAAATGATTTAAAATAGTGGCAATATTTCGCTCTGTGTACCCTAGAGTGTGTGTGAATTATATGCCATTGCCTTGGGCCTGGCGTGGGTGAAACGCTCTGCAGCTGCGCACAGTTTGGCACCGAAAGAGAGGGCCAGATGAAGGCCGTAAGAGACGGACATAGGCGCAGCGAAAGAGACGGGCAATAGAAAGCAGCGCCAAAGCCTGAAGTCTGAACGAAAGAAATGTTTACGACGCTTGGCAGGCACATAAATTTACGCATGAAAAGCTCGCGCATTCCGCCCGCTCTCCAAAGAGACTCTCGGGATCGCTTTGGCGATGGAACTGGGACTCGTACTCGAAACCTATGATGGAGATGATGTTGATGGTGAGATGGTGAGACTGTGACTGGTGACAGTGACTGGCCTGCGTGATAGTGATTTGTCACAGTGAATTATGGTTTTGTGGTCCGAAACAAATGACAAGGGCGTGGCTGTCATTTTCTGGGTTGAAATTTTAAAACACGAAATGTTGAAAAGCAATAATTAACTGGGTTGACTAGGGTAAATTATAGTGACAAAAATAAAACACCTAAAAATATCAGAGTAATATTAATTAAATATATAAATATACATAAATCGTATTTAAGTTTAGTCAAGAAATTCTTATTAACAGATGCATTTTTTTATATATATAAATAACGTATAAGCTATTTACTTGTTACGTCCCAATTAGTATAATTTCTTCACTTTCCTGTTAGATTACACTATTTTATAATAAAATACCTCAATCTAAACATAAAAAACACATAAACCTAGGAGTAAGAGTAAAATTTACGCCCCGCTGGTTTACGCAAATAATTGCAGGCAGTGATTTCTTTGCCACTTCTTTGACCATCCGTCTGGATGGCGTGTCACGGCGAATGGGCCGTAAATCTTATCAGTAATTGAAAAATTCCAGCCCTAACTGACAGTATCCACACCGCGAGCTGGCGGTGAGTGTCGTCAACATTTTGCGAGCGCTGAAAATAATGTATTCTAGGCGCAGACGCAGTTGCCTGTCTCTTGCATGGGATCGCTGCGTTTTGGTTTGAGATTCAGATGGAAAGATGGCTCTATGGCTTTGGGCACTGGGTTCCAGCTCATCCAAAAGCCGGCTTGGGATATGCTGCTGTCTATCGGTGGATTTAATGCAGCTGCTACTTAGCGCAACTGACAAAACAGTTTGGCACGCACTGATTGATAAGCGAGGAAAGCGGTCTAGGAAAAATGGCTAGAAATATGGAAGAAAAATGGAAGGAGGGGGGAAAACGAGGACCAGTTGGGCATAAATTTGCCAGAGCCAAAAGACTTGGTAAGAGATAGAGACCGGGTACAGTGATCACTAGCAAAAGAAGAGTCAAATAATGAAGGTTACTCCTGGGGGAAATATATAATTGAATAACAATTAAAGATATATTTTTATTCAGAGAGAGATTTAATTTCTATACATTATCCTTCCTGTGATCTGATTTAATCCATCCATTATCCTATTATCGCTATTAAGCGCCATGTTAAAGCTAAATTCTTGTGTCCACTCAATTAAAAGCCACACCGCTCTAATTTAGCAATGTCGTTCCTGTAGTAATAGCTGTAATCTCTGCTTTCCGGGAGATCACTGTGGTCGCTGGAGGATCCAGCTGCTGTAATTACCGGAGTGGAAGCGACGGCTCGGCGGTTTTCGAGTTAGAGACGCGAAATATATTGCATGTTTACATGGCAACTGATAGTCGCCGATAAACGTTCAATGAAAGTCGCGCTTTGCAGGCGGCAACGACTCCTGCTGCTGCTGCTGCCGGCGATGTTGCAGATGTTGCAGATGGGAGGCTGCCGCGAGTCGTGGCCAACAATTTGTAGAAACAATTATAGAAATTATCTTTTAGTTGGCTGCGAATTAAATTGAAATTTAAATTGCATTCGATGATGGCGACGGCGGCAGCGATGGGGAGATTGCCCAATACGTGTACTCATAATTTACGTTGGCCTGGGAAAGTGCGACCCACAAAACAGAAAGCCTCAACAGAAATTGTTCTATGTATGATATGTTTTCGGAGGTAGTATTTATAGAACCCCCCAAAAGTCTGACATCACTACTCGCTGATGATGATGATCGAGGCGAAACCTCTGCTAAATTAACAATAACAAAATAGCGGCGGAATACACACGCGGGCAATACGTTTTTGCTGCTCTTTGTTTTATGACAAAATCAAGTTAAGTTTAATGGAGGAACAGAGCGAAAGCGTCAGAGCGTGATGACAACAAACGCCGAAACAATATGGTTACACTTTGAATAAGAATTGTAAAAAATGTTGAAACAAATTTAAAAAAAAAATTATTCAACATATATTTAATTAAATCAAAAAATATATGGAACTTAAATTTAAGTGTTGAAATTGAATATTCAACTTTTTGTATACAAACAATTAAATTAAACCTCTTATGCTTATAATTCCCAACTAGCCTAAAACAAATTGTGTCTATAATTCCATATGTATTTAAACTATAAATATGAATCCTTTTAATATTAAACAATAAAACAACGAAAATAAATTTGAGAAAGAAATAGGTTTTTACCTTTCTAAAGGTGTCCTAATTTTTCGTAGTGTATAGGTAAAGTAAATACATTTGCATATGCCTATTTGTACAATACATTAATGCTGTTTGCTCTCTATCAAGTCGCACACACACACAAACGTATGTTAATGTGGTTTTTTTATTGGTCTGTGTTTGTACAAACTTTTTATGACCCTCAAATACAACATTCGGGCTTATGTTTGATCAGGAGCAACACACACAACCACACACACATTCCCGTTTGATTTATGTCGCTTTAATGAGCCATTTTCAATTTGTATTCAATTAGCTTACCTTTATTAGAGCAGTCGCACAGCCACAAAATAAAATGGTCGCAAAAAGGCCAACAAAACATGTGATATGGAAATGTGGCAAAATTGCATATTAATGGGGCGGATGTGTTATTGGTGAATTTTATTTTTTTTGTTTAGGTTAAGGCTGGTTAGTGAACTTTACGAAAAAGAATATATCCACAATTTAAAATGTTTGCAAATGTGTGAAATAAATAAAATCATAAGAAAAGAGAATATTCATTCATTAGTGTAAATTGTGAATCATGTGTCTCTTTACCAGATAAATAAGAGAAATGTTTCGAAATATTGCGTGCTCAAAAAGACAAGATGTAAACGTTGCCAAATTGTTAGGTGGAAAAATGTTCATTAATTTTAATTGATCGTTTGTCGAAATCGTAAATATCAGTGAGCACAAAATAATAAAAAAAATGTATGCTTTACAATGAAGAACATAAATATTATTAAAACAGGAAAATAAATCGAGTGTAATAAGTATTTCCAGAAATTTCCTACCTAGACATTAAAGCCATATGCTATTAAGGTATTAAGTTATTTTGTCTTAAATCTTCCAAATGTTTCTCCATTATTACCTTTACAATTTCCTTGACAAGGATTCTGCTTGAGTAAAATAAATCAGGTAAAACAAGCCAACGCCTCCGCAAATTGCTATTCCCAATTAAATCAGAGATCGGCATTCGGGATTACGTACATACGGTACATAGCCAATGGCCGCAGCTTTAATGAAAGAGCAGAACAGGCCGGCGCTCTATAAAAATGCGCAATGATTTCACACAAAACGATAACAGCAAAAACAACACAACAGCATCGAGGTAATTTCATATCGAAATCGTGTTCTATCCGCTGCCACAAAGTATTAATTTAAAAGCCAAAAACGTGTTTCACGCTAAGCGCCTCAAAGTGGACGATTGTGTTTGGTCCCCTCTCAAGTCTCATGTCTCATTCTTTTTTCCTTGAAACGTTCTTAACCAACTTTTGGTAGATCTTTTTGTACCCTAGTTGAGAATATTTTGTGATATATGATTATATTATATCATAAATAAAGTTCAAAAATTTCTTTGGAACTATTAAATTAATCAATATCTTGACATATATAGTTTTTATTGAACTTAAGTTGTTATCATCATTTTATTTTTCACTTTTCTATTAATCAAATTTATAGCACAATTTTAAACCAGTTTTTTAATCACTTTTAAAAGCTTAAATTGCATATTTATAAGTAAGATATGAGATCACAAATGATTTATTTTTATTGCTGTTATAATGTCAGATCCGCTTGCCTTTTGGAAATAAATCACTCGATTCTCTAACACAGTTTGAAAAATGATAGTACCAATTGTATACAATTTAATTTCTTAAGTAATATAATTAACTTACAATTATTTTTTAATACCCCTCTTATTAACATCAATAAAAACGAGAGTATACTTTAATTATTAATAAAGATTACCTAATTAACTCCGACACCCTTCCGTATAATGCGATTATAGATCAAACTGTCAAATTTGATCAAAAACCCAAATAAATACACAGCCAGCCTGTCAATGACCTAATTGATCGACAAGGGTATTCCATTGTTCGATTCCCGAACCCTGGTATTCCTTTCTGGGTCTTATTGTTTTTGAACCGCCGCCGGTGCTTTTGGCATTATATCATCGCCTGGATGGGTGGGGAATAGATGGAGGGAAATGGTATAGCGAAATGAATCCTCCCACCCAACCACGATCGTGGAGCACTTCCGCCTTGGCGACTGGCAACTCGCGGCTGGCGACTGACTGCCCCAAGTGCCGGCCAAAGAAGACGCGCTTCTAAATGTCCAAATGCATATTACGGATCTTAACGGCTCGGTGCGTGTCTGTGCGCCACTTGAAATACGATTCAATTTCGCAATGAGTGACGTATAGAGTACACTGGGCAAAATAGTAGGGTTAGTGATATGGTGATTTATAAACTTATTATAAATTAGGTGAAATGAATTCTGTAATAGAATGCAAAAAAATATATATTTTAGATAAACTAATATTTTAAATATTTAAAATTACGAATTAATTTAATCTAAATTCAAGGATATATTTTTTAAAGTTTATATACTATTCCATAATTTATATAAACTTAATCTTCAAATTTTCTTTATGTGCAGGGGGGCCTGTGTTGAGTGCGAGGCGCCCGGCCATATGCATAATGGTTTACTTTATGCTTTATACGTCGTACGTATGGTTAGTTATGGTCGGCCTGTTTATAGTGATGTCATGCCATTTATGGTTCATATTTCAGTTAGACTACGTGATTATCCATCCCCGCATCTCTCGCTCTCGCTCCCTGTCCGTTACACTTCAAATTTATTCAGATTTTCGAGAATTATTTGTGTGCATGTGTATATTGGAAATCAATTCACGTCGCATTGAGTCACTGACTTTGACTGGTTTTCTTTATCGCTTTACATCGCACAGCTAGTGGGGCACACACACAATTTAATTTAATAGCACGGTTATTAATTTGTATAGTAATTGATTAATGACTGTCACAGATAAAATAAACTGAAAACCTTTCGGCTATTAAATTGGAAAACTACAGGCGAACTTCTTGAAAGAAAACAACTTTGAGCCTTAAAAAAGCCTCATAGTAAATGCTAAAAGCAAATTGGAAAATTATTATAACTATCTTGTCATTAAGTCTACCTAAAATATAGTAAATATTTTATAAATAACATTTATTTAAAGAAATATTTCTTATTTAAAATTTCTATCCTTTTCTAAACTAAATTTTCTCTGAAGCTTCACTGTAACTCCCAAAAAAGTTGTACAAAAACTTGTACAAATTAACGCCCACGCAGCTTTCCCTAAAACCCAATAAAAACCTAACCAGCAGCAGTTTCAAAACCATCAGCCAAGCTCTGTCTGCTCTCCATGGTTTCGTGGCGGTTCATGTGGCATGTGGCACTTTTTCCCCTCGACTCCATCGACACATGCTCATCCCAACAGGAAAAACTAACGGATGCCATTACCATAAACAGCCGATGCTGACCTTCATTGCAATCAAACAGAGCTGAGGTTGTGGTGCCACTTCTGCACTTGGGATACCAGCCAAGATTGTGGCTTCTGGCTTTTGTCTGTCTTCTGGCTTCTGGCGGTGCTACCAAAATTAGAAGCTGCTGTGCAGCATTGTCGCAGCCGGAGCAGGTTTTCCACAGTTTTTCCTGCACGAGATCATCGTCGTTTCCTGGCCCGATGTCAACTACGAGTTTCATGAATGGCCATGCAGCCAGAGATCCAGCTGCTGGGATCACAGGAACGTGACTGTCATGGTTTTTGGGTTCGGAACTGGGTAGTAGGAATGCCGCAGACCCTTGTGGGAGAATAGCTGCTTCAAATAGTAGCAAATAGTGCGAGGAATATTCTGGAAGGGGTAACTCTGGGAAATTTTATAATAATGTATTGGAATGCAGGAATTTAAAGAGAACAAGATTACTATAACTAAGCAAAGAAAGGATAATATTATTTGGCTTCTCTGAGAAAAAAAAATTAAGCAAGAAGTTATTATATCAACAGTATTGCTTTAAATTACTTAAAAAATAGTTTTTAAATCTCTATATCATCCTAGGACACCACATTCATACATAACTCTAATCCCTAAACCATCTATAAATTTTTAGTAAATACCCTAACCTCTTTCAGAGTCCCGAAAAAATCTACATAAAGGTGGTAGAGTTGGAGCCAAAGATCACAGCCTTGGGCGATAATCTAGACGAATCGTTGCGTATGCAAAGGGAGCACGATGAGACTCTCCGAAACCTACAGGTGAGTGAAGAAAAACCTCTTATTAAACCATTACTAAATACTCTTTAAATCCCCTTCCAGAGTCTGCCCGGACCCATGGATGAGTTCGTGCAAAAGGCAGACAAACTGCTGGCAAGCAAGCGAATCAGTTCGGAGCTCGTCAACGCCATGGCCGATACCCTAAACATCATCTGGCAGGACATCTTGAATCTCCTGCAGGATCGTCAACACATTCTTATACTTTGCACACAGTTCCACGACAAGATGACGCAGTGTTTCCGCAAGATGGATCAACTGGAATTGGCCTGCGAGGAAGTCCTGCAGCCCCTAGATGTGCCCCGTATCCAAGAGTTCCTCAACAGATTCAAGCAACTGAGAATAGACATGCTCACCGGCGTGATGGCCGCCCTAAAGGATGGCAACGAGTTGCTGGCCCAGTTGGAGGAACTGGAGAAGCTGGAGACACTAGATACGAGACCGGAGCACATCAAGCGCGATGCCACGAGGGCTGTGCACCAGGTTCAACAGTGGCTGGAGGCCCTGCACGATCGAAGAAACGACCTGGAACTCGCTTGGCAGACGAGAAAGACCCAAATGGAGCAGTGCCTAGCCCTGGCCTTACTCGGACGGGAACTGGTGGATCTAGAGGCGGCTCTGCAAAAGGCTCGCATCGAACTGAACACCATGTACAGCCTGGGAGAGTGCGAGCACACGGCTAATGAGATGCTCGCCAAGTACAGGGATTGGAAGCAGCAGGCACTGCTACTGCGGGATCGAGCTTTAAAGATAACTAGAGCCAAGGAGAAGGTTCAGTCCGCTGGCCACTTCACCTCCGACGAGGCCTGTGCTCGTGCCTATGCCGTCCTTAGTGGCTGCACCGAGCACTTGGATCTGGTGGATCAACGGGAACACTGGTTGCACCAATCCCGAGAGTTCTTTTCCAAGGCCGAGCACACTCTGAGTGTCCTCGAGAAGCTCGAACTGGAGCTGGCCAGCGTGAAACTGCCGCCCAATTCCCCCGAGAGCTATGCCATGTTCTCCAAAGTGGAGCGTGATGTTCGAAACTTCACCGAGGAGCCCATCCGCATCGGTTATGGGATCCTGGACGAGGTGGGACGCACGCAGCCGGAGACGCATGGCGTAAAGAGGGTGCTCGATGAGCTGGAAAACCGCAAGGCCTATATCGAGGGTATCTGCGCCCACAGCAGCGAGGATCAGCAGAAGGTACAGCGGGCCTTGAGTGAGTTCCTGGCTCAACACAACGAACTCTTGGCCTGGTTGAGGGCCTCGGGTCAGATGCATCTTCAGCAGAGCGTGGACATGGGAAGGAATCTCCACCAAGCCAAGCAGTTCCTCCTGCAGCACCATGAACTCATGCAGGATCTAGAGGTGGGTTGGTTTTGGAAATCTTTTTTAGAGATAAAATTTATAATATTTCCGCTTGAACAGAGCCATTTTTAATATATACATTTTTTTTCCAATATTTAAATAAGGTTCTTAAAACTGCTTGAAAAAGTGTAAAGCTATTAAAACAGTAACCTTTTTAATTAATTTCAAGCGGCACCCTTTCATAAAAATATATATATTTATAATGGCTTTTCGGCATATTTTCAAGTTTTATACGTTTCCACCGAGTTCCCACCCCGTAAATATCTTAAAAACTCACTATTAAATTTTAAATTTATAACTAAAACCTAAATTATCGATCGCCAGATCAAGGGAGAGCTAATCAACATGCTACTGGAGTCCATCAAGATCCATTTGGAGTCCCTAAGTCCCCAGCAGCGCTACGATGTAGACTCCAAGGCAGAGTCACTGCACAAACACTGGATCGAGCTAAAGGATTTGGTGCTGAAGCGTGTGGACTGTGTCTCCCTGCTGATTGACTTCTTCGAGCTAGCTAACGAGCTCTCCAGCCAGCTGGATAACCTGGAGCGGCAGCTGCAGCAAACACCATCCGACGAGCACAAGCTGCAGTTCCTCCAGGCCACCTGGACGGGAATTGCGGCCACCTTCAGCGAGCTCAAGTCACGCGGACAGAGATTCATCAACTTGAAAGTGGGTATAGGGCTATGAGGAGGCAATGCACTCCACATCCGCTCCAAAACTACACCTCCTCCTCCTCCTCCTCCTACTTTCATATGGATAAGTTATTTAATCTAAGTTTTGCGGAATTCTCTAATGTCAGGGCTGGTTCGTTATGCATGCTGCACTCTGTTTATGCTTCATCTATGCCTGCAAACTTTGCTCTTTTGCCAACTAACTGCTGACAGCTGGCGCATTTTGCACACGCTGTCCATCAGCTCTAAGAAGCGGCTTGCTGACGTTGCACAAACAATCGCGAAAAGTTGGGGCAAGGAAAGGGTATTTAAGCGGCTACACTTTAGGGAGTTACTTAGAAAATTTTTTTTTAATAATTATAAAAGTTATATAAATTTAGAGAGAGGTTGCATTCCAAGAGAATA
This sequence comes from Drosophila ogumai, assembly GCA_018904815.1. NCBI lineage: Eukaryota > Metazoa > Arthropoda > Insecta > Diptera > Drosophilidae > Drosophila > Drosophila ogumai. The sequence goes on along the minus strand of JAEIIJ010017386.1, from coordinate 68,881 downwards.
TATTTTCCTTAAAAAAAAAAAAAAAAACATTTATAAACAATTTACATTTAAAACAAGAGATAGGATTTTGTAAAAATATTATTTAAAATATTTATCTTACATTAAAACCTCTAGTAAGGAATGCATTAATATATTTGACATCTCCTTAAGACAGAATCATTTAAAAAATTTCTTAGATCAAAAGATAATTTTTTAATTAAAAACGGAAAGTTTTTCTAATGGATCCTCCCAGCCAAAGACATAAATCTCAAGCATATCGGCTAGAGTATTCCTGTTTTCAACTTCCTTCTCTCCTCGGCTTTTCGCCAGTCCGCCGTTCTGGGTTCATAAATTATAAACAATATGATTTGGTTAGCCATAAACATGTATTCAAAACGACAACGTCATTTTGCCCCATACGTGCACATAAAACCGGGAAGAAGCGGCGGCCCAGCAGCAGCAGCAGACGATTTTTTGAAATTAGAAATTTTGCTGCTCCGCCGCAAGTTGTGTGTTGAATCGAGTCAAGTCGAGTCCATAAATAAAGAAAGCAATTTGCGCTGCCGGCTATAGATAGGTTGTACTATACGGGGTCTGGTCGCGAGAGCTGGGTCGGATCTGGCCTGGACTCGGGATGGCAGAAGGCAGCAGACCCTGGCCACAGTTAGATGCGTGCGCCACGCGCCGCTTTTTTACTCGGAAAAATTCCCTCTCTGCACGCGTCTGCTCGCGACACTTGGCGAACACAACGCACAAGAAATATACAACACAAAATAAAAACAGAAAAATAATACGAAAACCAAAATCAAATAGAAATAAAAATAAAAATCATCTATTTTCTATGCTATTTTTAACGACGCGTCGCTGCGCAGATTGTGGATCCATATCTCGAGACCAAATCCTCGGCACAGGCGGTGCAAGAGACGCTGAACGGCTTCAGTAAGCGGCAGGTCGACGTGACGAGCAGTTTGGAGAATTGGACGACCAGCATCGAGGAGAAGCGCCAAGTGGAATACCTACTCGAGAAAGTCATGAGCGATAACGAGGAGGTGAGTGTTGGAGTTATAAAAACTTAATTGCAAATCTAAAGGATTTTTTCGACAGACAATTTTTAAACTCTTTTGAGGTGCTGTAATCGCACCATTTAATTGCCTTAAGAAATCTAATTGAAAGTGGAAAGTATCTTCAGAGCTTTCCTTATTTTTAAAGACAAGAATAAATTCTTTGATTGCTCAATTTAATTTATATAATATTATATACCTAACTCCCTTAAAAACTCCTTTTTATTAACCCTTCTCTATTCAGACTGTGGCCAAGAGCACACAGGTGGACACCCAGTTGTATCCCGTCTTCACCTCGACCAGCGTAGATGCCAAGCAGCTGCTGGTCAGCACCCGCGAGAAGCTCACCCACGTCAGCCAGGACATTGAGAGGGCTCAGGATGAGATCCAGCAGCGCATCCAGACCACGCTCAGCATCCAGACAAAGGACCAGCCCTCGCTGGCCAAGATCGAGCAGGTGATCAACAACCTGCGCATGCTGAAGGCCAAGTTGGATGGCATCAAGTATGACTATCGCACGCTGGTGGAGAGCATCCTTCAGTTTCTGGAGAACACGGTGCAGCTGCGTCGCGAAATCGACGAGTACTTCGCTCGTCAGCAGCAGCAGCAGCTGCCATCTTCTGGCGCTGATCGGAGTATTGCAGAGCACGAGAAATTCCGCGATCAGTGCATGGATAAATTTAGATCGTTAATCACACAATCCGAGCTGCTGATCGATCGGGTGCGCGTACTGGAACCGCCGGGAGCCCGCGAAATCGACACCGACCGCATACTGAAGTTGCTAGAGAATCTGCGACTGCACTTCGAGTCGAACAGCAGTGCCAGGATGTCGACGCTGGAGCGGCAGGAGAAGATCGAGCAGTTCCGCGGCGATCTCGAGGACATCGATCGTAGTCTGGACAGTGTTAGCCAGCAGCTGCACGAGATCAACAACCAGAGTGTGGATAGTTTGGCGGCGGCCAAGACCACGTCGCTGGCGTTCGAATATTTTGAACGGACCATAGAGGTGAGTGAACTCCTAGCGATTCTAGCGGTTCATTGAGGTGGGTTAGGATCGGTACATGGGATCGATGATCGGTGGATCGCGGTGTGTGTGTGCGAAACTAAGCTGTTTGTATTGGGTAAACATTTAGCCACAGAGATTGCATTCAGCGGCAGGGGTTCTGGATATTGTTAGTTTATTTCCAAGAGGAAATTGTGGAGTTTATTTAAGAGTTTTGAACGGTAAGTGTGAAGAGAAAGAGAGTTTTTAAATCGCCTAAAAAATTAACCTAAGGAAAAAAAAGCAACTTCTTGAGACTTTAAGCTTATTAGAAGAATGCCATAAACTTAAATTTATCTTTAATGTTTAAATATGGATTTTTTTTTTAAATACCAACAATTTAAGAGACAAATTTAAAACAATTTTCAAAAAGATTTAACATATTTTCATGATTTAAAAGACACCACACGAAGCTAAACAAATTTCCGGCTAGATTGAATGGGCTTTAAAAATGATTGAATGATCTAATCCCATTCTAGTGTTCAATGCCCAAGCAATTGAAATCAACGCGCCATCAGCGACGCTGGGGCCAAACAGCCCACACCCTCGAGGTAGCCATAGCTATAGCTTTCGAATATATAGATATAGATATACAGATATGTACCAGATCGATCCCTGCACGCCTTTATTTTTGCATTAGCATCAGCACGCGCTGCTTCCCTTCCGCTTACCCTTTTTTGGGTGGTCACCAAACTAGAAAGAAAGATCGGTCGGGACAGCCCCACAACATTCATCAAATTTCCAAATAGAAGACGCATTTCGAAAATATCGCAACTTTCAAAATGTTGTCGCTGTCAGCGATGGGCGATGGGCTTTAGACAGACAGCGGCAGCTGTCGTTAGTTTGTAATTAAAAACTCTGCGCCGAATACATGAAATACATCTCAGAGATAGGGATACGCCAGAAGATACAGATACAAACCGATGAGAAACAGAAACAGAGGCCAGAACACACACATTTAGACCACTTTTTAATGCACTTATATATATTTGCTGTTGGGCCTTTTGCTGTTATAAATTGCTTTCGACGTTCCGATTTTTATGACCAGCTAAGCCATCGAGCGGATATGAGCAAACGGTGCACAGAAAAAAAACTAGTTTCATATCTAAAACTTACATTTAACACATATTTTTAGATATCCAATAATATTTTATGTGTAAATATATGTCAATATATGTCAGTTCAAAATTCAAAAAATGTTTAAAAGTTTTCAAAAAATTTTCAAATGATTTTAATTGATATTTTTTAGATTTTCTTTCTAAATTTTTCTTTAATATAAATCTAAATTTTGTTTAACATTTTCGTTAAACCAATATAATCTGCAGAACAATATTTTATTTATTCATTTATTATCATAAAAAATACATAAATTTTCTACTGTGTAAAAGAATTTTATCCCGCTTGGCTGCACTCTGCCTAGACATTGCGTTTTAGCTGCTGCCTAATGGGTTAATTTGCTGGCAATATATACGTATATTTTTGGCTGTCTCTAATGATAATATCTTCACTCTTCCCTCCCACACTCATATATATTTATATATATAGCTGCTCGAGAAGCGGATCGAGAAGTTTACGGAGTCCACGAGCCAACAGCTTTTAATTAGCAATCCCGAGAGCGAGCGTTATGTCAAGGACGAACTGCGCAAGCTCAACGACAAGTGGCAGAGCTTCAAGGATCAGGTGAAGCAGAAACGAAAGAGCCTCAACCAGGCAACCGAGTTCTTCGAGGTGGTCGAAAAGGTAAGTGTAATAAAAAGTCTATAAATTAATCAGTAGCAACCATCGTAAATAATTATAATGACACCCGTGCTCTCGTTTTTATATCTGGTTGACATTTACGATGTGCTATTAATGTTTTATTGTTTGTAAAAGATAAATATTATTCAAAAAGAAGCTAATTTTGGGAAGCCGAAGTTTGTATGCCCTGGCCCCTTTCCAAAAGATTGCAAATAAATAGTTAAAATTAATTAATTTATATTAAAGGATTTAATTCGTTTCATAAATCTAATATTTTGCCCCTTTCCACCAGATCGACGCCGAGTATCGTGAAATCAGCTACTTCTACAGCAGCGTCTCCAACAAGGTTCCCTATCTGCGTGACCCCATCGAGGCTGCCAATCTGGTCAACGATATCGAAAAGTATGTGACCAGTCGGGAGGCTGCCCTGCGCGCCAAGCTGGACAGTGCCTCGCAGTGTGCCCACGATATGAGCAAGGTCTCGACCCTGTACAATGATGTGATGAACATCTTCCAGTCGTTCATCAAGCTCAAGATGGACATCAATGTGGTGGCGGAGAGACTAAAGCAGGAGCAGCGCCAAAAGGAGCAAAGGGAGCGAGATGCCCGCGACCAGGCGGAGAGGGAGAAGGCACAGAGGGAAGCTGAGGCCAAGGAGCGACTCTTCCGGGACGAGCAATCCCGCCTGGAGAGTCAACGTCAGCAGGCGGCTATTGAGCAGGCACAGCGGGAGCTGGCAGCCAGGGAACTGGCTCTACGAGAGCAGGCTGTTCGGGAAGAGGAGGCCAAATTAAAGGCTATCCGGGAACAGGCGTCCCGCGAGCAATTGGCCAGAGAACAGGCGGCTAGAGAGGAAGAGTTGCGAATCCAAGCTCTTCGGGAGATAGCCAAACGAGAGGAGGAGGTGCGTCTCCAGAGCAAAAGGGAGGAAGAGACCCGTATCCGTAGGGAGGAGGAGGAAAGAATCCGGCGGGACAACGAAGCTCGCTCGAAGCGCGAAGAGGAGGCACGCATTCAACGAGAGGAGATCACCAGGCTGCAAACCCTTCGCGATCAGGTGGACCAGCAGCGCATAGTGACCGAAAACATTCGCAAGGACATCCAGGTGAACTCAATTTTCACCGAGCTGCGCTACGCATCGCCGCTTTTTATTCGTCCCCTGAAGGATGCCGTGACCCGTGAGGGCGATCGCTTCACCTTCGAGTGTGAGGTAACTGGCACCCCAGAGCCCACAGTGGAGTGGTTCAAGGATGGCATCAGTATCCAAAACAACTCGGATTACAAGACCACCTTTGACAAGGGCATCTGCCGGCTGGTGATCGAGGAAACCTTTACTGCAGACTCGGCGCGTTTCAGTTGCCGTGCCTCGAATTTGGTGGGAACATGCGATACCAATGCCACCTTATCAGTGCGGGAAAATGCCGCTGAGGTGCAGTTGGTGCCGCCCAGGATCTTGAGATTCCTTGAGAGCGGCAAGGCCACCGAGGGTAGTTCCTTCCAGTTTGCCTGTGTGGTGGCTGGTGTTCCCTTGCCCACGGTTCAGTGGTTTAAGAACGACAAGTGCATCGATGACTCACCGGATTATGTGATTAGCTATAATAATGGTGAGGCTACGCTGAGATTTGAGGAGGTATTCCTGGAGGACGATGCTGTGTACACTTGCAGTGCCTCAAATCCAGCGGGTATCGAGCATTGCTCGGCTTCTTTGATTGTGGAACGTAAGTTTAATTATTTTTTGAAAATAATATTAACAATATATAACATAATTTATTTGTTCCCATTTCTTTTTCTTTTATCTTTTAGCCTTGGAGCCCACAGAGTTACCCAGTTTCAAGGTTCCCCTGTCCAATGCCATGGCCCGTGTGGGCCAGAAGATCAAGCTGGAGGCCATCGTGAGTGGCATTCCCAGGCCAGAAATCTATTGGCTGCACAACGGAAAACCCTTCCAGCCACGCGATTCCAAGGTGAGTTGGCTGAATGCCATTATATACGGGGTAATCATCTCGTAAAGTCTAGAATTTTTCTGCTGGAAATTTTTATATGAAAAAATCCAAATAGATAATAATGTAGGGAATTTATTTACATACATTTCTAGTACTTTTTTGCGCATTTGCAAGTCTGACATTGTTTTGGTCTTCTTTTGGATCTTTAAATTATATTAAAAAGATAATGTGTTGACACATTAAATGTAGAAGATTTCTCCAGAAATCTGTTGATTCAAAATGTAAATTGTTTGAACAAGTTTAAATATAAAACCAGATAAATAAAATTTTTTCTATAAAAATCGCAATAAATTTGCAAATTTAATTTGGTTTTGTAGAAAAGGAAACCCCTCAGAGATTTCCTTTCGACTTTCTCCCAAGTGTTTGCATGCCTTGGGATGAAAGCAAAAGAATAAACAAATAGAGTAATGCCACCTAGTACAATTCCCCCAACTGTCTGTCGGTCTGTCTGGCTATATGCATACACATTGAATCTTGTCTATATACCAAAGAAAATCTTTTGGCTGGAAAGGAAAGAAAAACCAAAGATAATTCTATATTTTTTGCGGTGTGCTGTGTGGGCTTGGTGGGCGTTGTGCATGTGCGGTTTGGACTCTACATAATTCCAAAAAATAATATTGAAAAGATATCATACTAGCTGCTCTGACGTCAGTCACGCATTTTCCTTCCCCCCTTATTTTTCCACAAATCTCTTGATGATCGTCGAAAATTCAAGGCAATCGTTTTGAAAATACGCCAACGCCAACGCACTTTGCGGACAGATAGTGCGATGCACAAGTCTAGGCTAGGCTATATAATGATCTTATGCCTATAATATAATATCTAATAGCTGCAATTTTTGGCAGAGCTCTCTCCTCCTTGCAACGAGGCATGCGACCAAAGCGAATCCAATTCACCACAGGCAGCAGAGTCGGTGCCTGGCCAGGCAGGCAGCCAGGCAGGCAATTTGTTTATTGTGGGCGCCGACGCCAACATTGTGTATACAAAAATATGCAAATATGTAGAAAGATTTTTGCAAATTTTCATTTGTGCTATAGAAATTGAGAAATGATTTCATTGGCCGCACTCTTTAATTGCCGCTGTCGACGCATTTGCTCGTTTGACAAAATAACGTCCCGAGTCCCGAAAAACATGATCTCACTTTTCGGATCAAATTGATTAAACAATTCTCGTGTAATTGGCACTTGTTCAAAAGCGTTTTCGATTCTTCTCCACTGAAGCGTTGTCGAACGAACACCTGAACTCTCAGGTGCTTCCTGCAATTTGGGGCAAAACAAAGATCATTTGTTGCGGGAAAATAAACACAAGAGTTTTTTCTGCCGCCCTCCTCCAAGCCGCCGGATGCGCCTCATCCGCCAAAACACACACACGCACCCAAACAGACACTCGTAAATAAGATTTAAATCGGTGTAAAAAAGAAGGAAAATTTAATTGCAAAAATAAAAGCACACAAAAACTAGAACGAAAAAGCATTTCGGCATCGAAAAGCCTAACCCACCACATTCGGTTTTTCTGGGTGTGGTGAGTTCTTTCGCCGAGAACTCAAAACACAATCTCTGCTGACTCGACTTTCCGTGCTTTTCTCCCTGTACTTTCAGTACGAATACGGCCGCGTAACGCTGCTAATCCCGCAGGCTTATCCCAACGACGCCGGATCCTACGTCCTGAGCGCCAAGAACTTAGCTGGCGAGGCCTACACCAGTTGCAACGTGATAGTGAAGGGTCGCCTGCCCAACGAGACCTCTGATTCCGAGATGGCCAGCGATATTGAGCCCATCAAGCCGGCAGTTCATCTGCCTCTCAAGGACGTGTCCATTTTCGAGGGCAAACCCGTGCGGCTGGACTGCGTCATTGTGGGCCAGCCGGAGCCGGAGGTTATCTGGTATCACAACGAGCGTCCCGTCAAGGAATCCGCCGATGTTCAGCTACTGTTCCAGGGCGATCGCTGTTCGCTAATTATCCAGGAGGTCTACCAGGAGGATGCTGGTCATTACAAGGTGGTGGCCATCAATTCCGCGGGCGAAACCTCTAGCAGTTGTGAGCTGAAGGTGACTCCTCTGAATCAGGCGGAACCCGCGACCAGAGCTCAAGCGGAGAGGCAATCCCTGCCCAAGGATACCCAGCCCAAGTTCGAGAGACTTTTGTCCGATGTCCTGGCCGATGAAGGAGAGCAAGTGATTTTGGAGGTCCAGGCCAGTGGAGATCAACCGCTGACGGCTCAGTGGTTCCTCACCAACAAGGAGGTGCAACTGAGCGACAGGGTAACCACCAAAGCGGACTCCGAGTCGGGCATCTTCAAGCTCATCCTGAACAATGTGAGTGCCGATGACAAGGGTGTGTATACCGTGAAAGTGTCCAATCGCGCGGGCGATGCCAAGTGCTTCTCGCATCTCATTGTGAAGTCCGTGAATGCTCCCGAAAATCGCCGCAGCAGCCAGTCATCCGTGGAGATTGTGGATCGTCATCAGTGCCCCGAATTCAGGGAGCTTTTCAGCGACAAACAGGGTCAAATCGATGATGTGATCAAGTTCGAGTGCATTGTCAAGGGCAAGCCCACGCCGAAGGTGCACTGGTTCTTCAACGATCAGCCCGTGCACGGTCACAACTTCTTGGTGTCCACCAGCGGCGATCGTCAGGTCTTGACCATCCAGAAGCTGACCCACGATGCCGTCGGCAAGATCAGCTGTGTGGCCGAAAACGAGGCGGGCAAGGCCACCTGTGTGGCCTTTTTGAATATCATTGGCAGCGGTCTGCCCGCCTCCAGTGATGTCCAGACCATGACCCAGGAACACAACACGGAATCCTCGCGAGTGACAATCAAGAAGCAAACCTTTACCACAACCTCCACCTCGCAGGTGAACTCCTATGAGGGTAACGCTCCACAAACAGAGGTCCATCACTCATCCGCCCACATCGATCAATCCCTGAAGCAATTGGGCCAACAAAGGCCTGAGATTGTGGAGAGTCATCACTACCAGGAGCTGCACAAAAGCAAGGAGATGAGCAGTCCCAGTGTCCAACAAAAGTCCTTTACCCTCATCCAATCGAGTGCTCCTAATGGTCAGTCCGCCGTTGCCATTCCGGATTCACCAACTCGCCTGAGGCGAGAGATTGCCCCTAGGTTCACCACCCCGCTCAGTGGCAAGATCGTGGATCAAGGCAGCGATGTCAGCATGGAGGCCATTTATGATGGCTTCCCCTCGCCCGAGATCAAGGTGGAGAAGAACGGTGGTCAGCTGTTCGACGATGCCCATACCAAGATCTCCAACAAGTGCAATCGCGTCACCATTGAACTGAAGCAGGTGAACGTGGCGGATGCGGGACGATATGCAGTGACAGCCTCCAATGCAGTGGGTCAGTCCACCAGCACAGCGGATTTGGTTGTTAAAAGTGAGTATTTATGTGGGATTTATTGAAATCAAATAGATTGGGAGGGTAGTTTATATTATAAAAGAGGTTTTTAAGAGTGGATAAACTAAAGACAACACGCGGAAAGAAAGGGTGTCATGGGTTTCGGGTTTAAGATAAAAGAATTCAAAAAGACATCTACTTTTTCAAGTTTAAAAATCCTATTTGTACTAATTTGTCAAAATAATAATTTCCTAAACCTCAGAAAGACATTTTCCCAGGCACAAAATCCATGGAATATTTGGTTCTAAATCTATAAAATATACATTTATTTTATGAGCTCACCGTCGTCCGACTGTCCGCACCTCCCACGACCTAATTTAACCTATCAAATTTCGACCACCACGAGGCGCTTGCTTTCGAAATTAATTTCCCAGAACTCAAATGAAGTAAAAAAGAGGCAAAGAAAAAAGCTGGCAAAAAGTGTTCAAAAGCGGCATACACATGTTTTCCCTGCGATAGACCCTATATCATATGTTGTGTGTACCACATCAATCAGCGCAGAGCATTAAAGTGTCATTGTGGGGGGAATGATGGCTGGGACGACCGTCAATGGATGGATCTTCAAACGTCAATGGCTCGGACGCCGCTCGACTAGGAATATTGATGAGTTTTTAGTGGTCGACAGGCTTGGAGGAGGATGATGATTCTCTGTGCGATTGTTGTTGTTTATATTTCAATCTTATTTGTTAGCTGGCCTCGGCCCCCGACCGCCGGGTGAGGGAAGAATGAAAATCTTGGCCAATGCAAAAGATTTTCTTACACAAATTTATAAATATTCTTTGCGGCAGCCAGTGGGGGTGAGATAGCATTGGGGTTGGGGCTAATGCTTGCAATTATTATTATGTAAATCGCGTTGAAGAGTGAGATCGTTTATTTACTCGAAATGTTTGCAGAATTGTCGTCCGCTGCTTGTGTGCAATGTGTTCGCTTTGAGATTATTTTTACTGCCTGTCTGCCGCTGTCTAAACGAATTATTCATTATAGCCAATTATTGGGACGGCTGTTCAAGTAAATTATTCAGCACCAAACCGAACAACAGCATATCTGTTGCAATGACACACAAAGGCTGTTATTTATTTGCACTATCCATATGTTAATACTCATTGTTCTTTATGTTCTTCTCTGATTTCTTTGAAATATTTTAGAGACCATCTTTCCGCCTGTGTTTGGAAGACGCCTGCAGGCCCAAGTCAGCAAAAAGGGCGAGAAGCTGGTCATGGAGGTGGAGGTTACGGGACTGCCTGATCCTACGGTCACTTGGCTAAAGGACGACAAGCCTCTAAAGGATGCTGGCATCTCACAACATCGCCTGCTTGCCCAGGGCAACTCCTATAGACTTATCATCGAGAAAGGTACTAGCTAAATTGTATTTTAAACTAAAATTGTAAAGTAATGACAGCTGACTGGCAGAGCATTTCCTTTTAAATTTTGCAAATAACAACGAAAGTTTGTTGTTTACTTAACCCAAATTTTAATAGCCTTGAATTTATCGAATATTAGCAAATTTCATGTTTTTATAAACATTATTGGGTATCAAAACATGTTAATGTCTGATTTAATTGCTTGTTTTATTTTTATATTTATTTTATTTTTTGTTTTTTTTTTTGTTTCCCAGCACAAACTTCAGACTCTGGCAAGTACATGGTCCGCGCTACGAATGCTGGTGGTGAGGCCAAGAGCATTGCCGACTGTGCCATCCTGGAGCCCTCGCCGGAACGCATGCAGGAGGTGGTGAAGACCATTGTCTATGAGACAGGTCCTGTCCAGATACCTTCTAGCGATTTCAAAACCGAAGTAAGTGTGCATGTGCTCAATATTTAACCACCTACTACGACTTCTATATGCATTATCCTCCTCGATCACCTCAATCTACTCCGATCTATTCTGTTCTATTTTACTCTCTTCTTTGACTCTGTTAACTTACTTTTAATTCGATCAATATAATAAACCAAATCTTTTGTGAATTCTCTCCTCTCATGATGTCAACGTCGTTCGTTCTTTCGTTTCGCTTTGCTCATTCCACATGGGTTTTCCACACCACCACCACCACACCATCCAAAAACATACACTGAAACCAAAATCGAAACTGAAAACAGATTCAGACTCCGACTCAGACTCAAAGCGAGCCGCAACCATCGTTCGAGAACATTCAAACGGATGTGACCAGTGCAAATGACCTGCACGGCCTGTCCGAGTCGAAAGTGATCACTGAGCATCGTTGCACCACCGAGGCAACCATGCGTCTAGAGCACAAGTCGAACTACCTGGACCTGCCTGAGCTGACGCCCCGTCCCAAGACACCGACCACAAACGACACAATCACCATCACAACGAACACTGCCGGCCAGGATCAGACCGATCAGAGCCAACCCACCACAGTCAAAGCCCCACCACCAGCGGTGCCACCCAAGCCCTGCACACCAGTGGTGGCCACCACTTTTGGCCTACAGCAGCAGCAGCAGCCACCGCAGATGCAGACGCTGACCAGCACCAGATATGAGCAGAGCGAGCACAAGTCCAGCACTTCTACCTCCTCCTTTGACTATTTCAAGAAGATCGACGAAGAGACTGTGACACAGCGACCCAAGCCTTTGGCCTTTAAGCCCCTGGAGACGGTGGTGCGACAGCCACAGGCACAAACTCTAGCTGAAGAACTAAGGAGCCTGAACTTGATACCAGGAGATGCCCCCGAGTTCTGCTATTCTCCCAAGCCAGAGAGAACCGAGCCCAAGGTACCGTTGATCAATGAGAAAATCAAGATACTGTCTGAGGTTCAACCGAAGGAGCCACCACCACAGGGTGGAGTGCCGGTCTTTCCACCACCACTTCAGACCGTTCAACACGAAACCACCACCACCAAAGAGGTCAAGGTGGAGTATGGACAACCTATAGTGAGACCTGCTGCTGTCTTGGCCACTCCTGCCCAGCAGAATCCTCGGTCACCCTCGCCCAAGCCATCCGCCGAAGGTGTGGCCATGTCCAGACTGTGGACACCAAGTGGTGTCACTGGTTACTCCAGTGATGTCGAGCACAAGTCAGAGAAAACAGTGATCTCCTCTATGCTGGCTACACCCACGCCAACCAAGGAGCTGAATGCACCCTTCCTGGTAAATCAGATAGTGAAGAGCATACCCCCACCAACCACAACACCGGCTCCGGTGACTCATGTCGTCAACGTACAACTGGAACCTGGAACCCCGCCAGAGATCTGCTTTGCACCCAAAGTCGAAGACACAACAACACGTCGTCGTTCTCTTGTGGAAAGTATGGAGCAAAAACTAGAACAGAATTTGATCCAAGGACCCAGTAAAGTTCTACCCCATTCGGTGCCCACATTGACACCAGCTGCTACAGCACCGCCTCCACAAACAAAGCCAATCCTGAGCAACTCTACCTATCGACCACCACCTCCGGTTCTCCCAAACCGACTGGGTCTCTATGAGAGCGACTACGAGAGCGATCGCTACAAGTACAGTGGCAGTGAATCGGATGTGGAGCCGGGAAATCGCAATCAGCAACATCAACAGGCCACCACGGAGACTTCGTTCAAGTCCAGTGGCTATACGGCCGATACCGAGGAGCACTCGAGTTATCGCAAATCTGAGACCAGTTTCTACGAGACCAAGTCTTCGTCCTCGACACAACCGGGACAGATTCCCAAGTTGCAGCCTGAGCCACCGGCACCGGTTTACTGTACACCGAAGCCCCAAACGCAGGTGCCGCCACAAGCGAATTTCAGCAGCCAGGAGGCAAAGGTTCGCAATCGATTTTTTCTCAGTGTCTGTGTACTATCTCTGTGTTGTTGTTGTTCCTCGTTTATTGTCGTTGTTTTTAGCAAGCACTGGAAGCGGAAAGCTCGCTTCCAAAAAACATAAATAAAAGCAAAATGCCTCTGTGCCATTGTAGCTCTTGGCCAGCTAACACCCAACTATCTACCAGAAACACACCAATTAATCACTAAGCTCCTTGATAATCATAAACATTAAATAACTTTAAGGCACTCGACTTCGAGAGACTTTTAGTTAGAGAGCCTTGTCTTATTCGTTCGCTTGCTGCTGTTCATTTACTCAACTCTAACCTCAACTATTGACCTAATCTAGTTACTTGCCTGATTTCTAAACCAACCTATTTGCTAACTCTCATTTACCTCTCTCAGTGTCTGTTAATATACCAATTTTTATTCTTTGCTAATCCTGATTTTTATAACATTTATCCCCTAGGACTACTACACATCTTCGAGTATGACCAGCAATTACTCACATAACATGCAGAGCAGCTCTTCCCATCATGAAACCAAGTTCTCATCGACATCGGCTGGAGTGGCACCGCCACCAGTGGTTACCTATCCCAGTCCCATTCCCGCCCAGCGGAAGACACCGGCAGCAGAGTTCAGTGACTATAGCAGCGAGATTGATGAACGCTTTCGTTCGGTGTCGCGTGCCAACGAATCGGATGCGGAGATCAAGGGCTATCGTGTGGTATTCCCACCCACACCCACTCCGCGTACAAATATCGCCGCCAATGGCCACAAATCCCCTGTGGTGGTCGTTACCCCCTCGCCCATGGAATTTGAGCCAACGCCACCCGAGGTGGGCAGCAGCTATGCCAGGCCCAAGTTTGAGCCAATTGGCAAGGAGATACGCCATGAGATCAAGAGGGAGAGCAGCTCCAAACAGCAGCAGTCAAAGTTTACGCAGCAAAGTCAGCCGGTTTATAAGCCCAAGCCTGTGGCGGCCAAGTTTATAGCTGCCACTCAGCAGCAGCAGCATCAGCCACAGGCCAATCCCCGTCCGACCATGTACTACAATGCTGTTGCTGGAGCTCCCATGCACCTGGCCAAGGTGGCCACGGAGACCAAAAACGTGATGCAGATGCACGAGTCCACGGAGAGTTCGCAGCGAGTGGTGAATATGCAGCAGACCAAGCGGGTAATCCACTTTGATGGACCGCAGGAGCAGAGGGATCAGCAGATCGTGCTGGAGCCCTTCCCCTACAGTCCGGCCACGAGTCGTACACCCTCCAGGCAATCTCATCTCCCGCCACCGGCCACGCCCACAAAATTCGTGCCTGGAGAGTTCCGGGAGAGTGACTATGAAAGCGAAGTGGAGGGAGCACGCATCCAACCCTTGTGGTCACCGTATGGCGATGGTTTGACCAAGGGCTATCGACGAGTGGCACCACCCCAGGGAGCAGGAAGATCGTGCAGCTTGCCGCGAACTTATGAAAGGGTTTTGTCACCCATGGAATTCGATCGGGGCCCCGAGATGCCCAGTAAGATCCATGTGGACATAAACACACTGCGGAAGGAGCAGCGCGGTGGCAGTACAGTCACCACCCAGCATCGCACTCAGTCCCTAAATAGGAACTCTACCATGAGGCAGCAGCAACAGCAACAGCAACAGCAGTCCATGGATCAGATAGATAGGGCTGGGACTCTGCCACGATATGGTTACAACTCGCTGCAGCAGCAGGCGGAGAATCAGGGAAGACGAATGGGTTCCACCTTCCTCCAAAAATCCCATCAATTTGTGGAGGATGTAAGCAGGGATGTGAGGAGCAGCAATGCCTCGAATGGCATTCGGCCGGGTTTCAAGAGGGCGCCCAGCGAAGGCAGCAACCAGCAGCCGCAGGCCTTCCGGGATGAGTCGCGGGTCTCTCAATACGGTAAGTGATCACATTTTTGTACTAAAATCGAAAGGACTAAACCCTGCAGTAGATATATATTTGGAGCTAGCTCCCTTTTCTCATTTGAATTGGTATTATTATTATTTTGAGATTTGAAAATTGGAGAATTATGATGATAAAATTCGGTTGAATTGGTTTATGAGAAATTTGCATTCGTTTTACATACCACCGGACCTCTAACTAATCCGTTTATCATTTTGAAATCATTCCTTTGTATTTATCAGTTCGATATTATTTAAAATTCCAAGAAATTTACTAATTTTTAATGTTTATTGGGTTATTTTATTCCCAAATTAATCAGTATTCATACAAATATTATTTATTATTTGCATTTCATATATATAAAGTTATTATTATGTTTTTATTGGATGCTTAAGATGATTTCTTTATTTTTTGTGTTTATCAATTAAGTTTACATTTATTTGTACATATACCAGAGTTTTTATGATAAGAAATTAATTCAATATCATCCAGAATTCGTAACTAAGTTATCAAAAATTATAATAAGAACCCATTAATCCCCCAACTACATCAAGGATAAAACCCCTTTATTGTCTATATGTTTATCTGTAAACTGCAATCAGGCACCAAATGCGTCGATCCCAATACCGGTTTAATCTATTTCAAATACGATTTCGGCTACGAATTTGGCATCCTGTTTCCCGGCGAGGGTCACAAGTTCGTCAGTAGCCAGTGGAACAGTAATAGCAGCGGCAGTAATGCCTCAAAGCCCATCCAAAACGGACGCCAATCCCCATATCCCCTGAAACTAGCGCCGGGCAACAATGAACTGGTCATACCCGTGCAGCACGAGAGATCCTCGCACGGCTACAGTTCCGATAACGAGATCCAGCGCAGGAGTCAGGCATCCAGGAACTGGTCGAGTGGCAGGCCGATGGCCCCGCGTAGCTCTATCAACAGCCAGCAGAAGCGATACAGCCTGCCCAGCTGTCACAGCCTCGACATCCACCTGGACCGACTCCATGCCCAGGCACCACGCCTGCCGCCGGATCAGATGGTCCGCACAGGTACTGAAGCACAGTAGCTAAAAAAACAAGACACGAAGGCTGTCGTCACCAGATGAAAGCCATCAATCACAACGGCTTAACACGCAATCTCTCAATCGCTATATCGATGTTGTCAATTAGTCTAGGACATTTTACTGTTGTGCGCTTGCCATTGAATGCGTCAAGAGATATGAACTGGGAAGCTATTAAAGGTTCTTGACTAGAACGATACATTTTGATTTAGAATTTAAGACGAGAACTATCTTTATTTTACCAAAAAATAATCTAAGCCTATCTTGTTTATATCTCTTGTGGCAACCGTGGCTTTGTGTCCTTGTGATTAACCCCCCCAAAAAACCTCATCGGCATTATATTAAGTGTATATATAAAAGCAGGCTCTATTTTAATCCCCAGTCAAAAAAAAGCATGATAATCTACTATATATAGATATTATCTAAAAAAAAATTCCTGCTCGCTGTTGCCTTGCTCGTTATTTTTTGCATGAAAAGTTTGTTTGCGTTTTTTGTGTGTTTAAACTTTAAAGTGAATCTCGTATCCGTATATAAGTGTTTGTGTTTCGTGCTGCTTGCCGCGTGCTAATCCCACTAATGGAAGCGCTTTTGAAAACGCTGAGCCAGAGATTCTAATGGTTTCCCACACCTCCTCTACAATCCACACTCCAAAACTCCGAAATGCGACCACTCAGTGCCGGAACTGCCCAATACGGAACCCGTCAATGCGCATTTGAATCGCGATGAGCTGGCACAAAGGCAGCCATTATTCATAACGGTAAGCCGAGTCATTAACCCCCAAACCACGGCAACTGAAACCCGTAAATCTCTGTCTCTCCTCCACTCTCTCAACCACTAATCTCCTCGCCGGAGACAGCCGCTAAAAGACATCGCAGTGGGCGTGGGCGGAACGGCGCGCTTCGAGTGCATTGTGCAGGCGCATCCGCAGCCGCAGGTCAACTGGACGCACAATGGTGACCATCTGGAGTCCGGCAGCCGGCATTGCATCGAGTACCGGAACGGCGTGTGCCGGCTAACACTGCCGCAGGCCTATCCGGGTGAGTAACTGAACGGCAGGTCAACCAAAACATTTACACAGAACAAAATTATAATAAAGGTTGATTTAAATTAAAATGTAAATATAAAGTTTTAATTAAGCTTGTGGTTTTCACAAATATTTAATAAATGTTGCCCTTTATTAAATAAGAAAAATGCAAAATTTTGCATAATATTCAAGCAAAATCAATTTATAAGTATAGTTAACTTATTTATCTGGAATTTTAATAAATGATTCAAGTTTTCGCTTAAACCTTTTATATTTTGTTCTGTGTATAATCAAATCAACTAGGCTAGCTCATTAATCGTTTTACCTTCCTATTCTCCAATTCTCTCGCTGTTTCCTCCTGGATTCATCCTTTGGCATTCTTTGGCAACCGAATGGAATGAAATGGTCTCGAATTCCGACAGATGACAACGGCAGCTATGCCTGCACCGCCATGAATCGGCTTGGAGCCGCCAGCACTAGCGGAAATTTGAATGTTTCGAGCACAAACCGTGGATTTAGATACTAAGCCCGTTGTTTAAATGCAACTATTATTATTTATTTTATGATTTGTTCAATGCCAAAGTTTTGCCTTATTGTGTGTATGTATGTATTCACTATGTCACTCATTTTGTCCCCATTGTTTTTTCTCGGTTCAAAAGTCCCTATTTTACATGCATACAACAAAGGAATATAGTATTACTTGTGTTTTTGTCGAAAGTCAAATAAAATAGCATGAAAACGATCTACTTTGCCTGGTGTTTTAAGAATTCAAAAGAAAATCTTTTACTTGAGATTAAATTTTCCGAATTTTCCGATCGTGAAAAGCTTGATGGGTGGCGCTCTCTACAGGAAAAATCAGGCATTCTGTTCGAAAAAGCTGAAAATCTCTTTCGTTCGAAAAAGCTTTTCCAATATTTAGGCGTTAGGTGGCGCCAAGTGATCAGTGATCTCAGAAATCTTGAGAATCTTGAAGAATATTAATAATTTTTGGTGCAACTTGATTAATAATCCCCTGTGTGTATCTATCAGCGTCATACAAATGTTTACATTAAGTACACGGATCCCTCAGATCTTTGAAAAAATTATCTACCAAATAAATTTGGACATTAATTTTGGCCTGTACTTTGATCTTTGCCTCTCATGATTAATTATTCTTTCAACGCATATTTTAGGGGCCGCCTTGAGAATAGTTTTCAATTTTAAATAAACTGAATGAATTACAGAACTTTAAAATGCCGTTTCGCTTGTCAATTCACTTTCCATTACTCATTGCTACATACATATTGAACAAATATTTAAACTGGGCCAAAAACTACATTCAAAATCGGGTCAGAAGATAATTCGAAAAAATCTAGAGCCATCCGCTAAACAAATGTTTGGATTTGTGTGTGGAATGAAGAAATGCTCTGGGTGTGGGCGGCTGACGGTCCGACTAAGATTCGCTTTGCTGCTCATAAATGATTTATTTGCGTTTTTTCGGCAATGTTTATTTATCTAATTTTCTCTTGGCCTTTTCTTTTTGTCGCGATCGCTTGCCAAGATTCAGAGCCGCCAGCGAGCGAATCGTTAGCGAAAATGCTAGCAATTTTCGGCAATGACAGGGTGGAGGAAGGCAGTCTGGGAGGGAGGAAATTCGAACGGACATGATGCCAGACATAAACACTCTCCGCTGTCAAGGCATTGAGTACACACAGGGGCCCAGCAGTATGTAGGCCTTTGAAAGTCCTTGACACTGACACCGAACCCCACAAAAGTCAGAGCAGAGGAAGGCAAGAAGGCAGGCGGCGTCAGTGTTGCCACACTATTAATCACCAAAAGTAGCTAGAATGGGTTTAAATATATTTGCTAAGGATTGACAGTTAAAGGATTAAGAAAATATGTGTTGAAATAATGAAAAAAAAAGCCCTTAATATTCTTACAAGCAATCTGAATTTTCAAAATACAAATTATATATAAATAAAAAATTCTACAATATTTCTTATAATTTTTTTGTATAAGAAATGTTTGTATGCTTTTTATCTGATATAGATTATTATTGGATTATAAAACGTGTGTTCTTTAAGGAAATATAAAATTGTAGTTAAAAAGGTTTTAACTAAAAATCTAAAAATCAATAAATGCTGGCACAACTCACAGAGTCTGTAAATATTCTACATGAAAATATACACATTTGGCATTTCTTTAGTTTCAATTAGCTTTTTTACCTTTCTCTTAACTTACTTTAAATTATGCTCTTTATATTCTTTTTTTATAAAATAAAAGTCAAGTTCATTTAATTTTTGTGGAAATATTACCTTTTTTGTAACCTTTTTGCTTCGAATATTATGACTTCACTTCCGCAATTTCATTCAGATTGCTTAGAGAGAGTGATCAATGGCACTCGTAAACAGATCCGTATCATTATTAAGTGGGTTTTTATTCTAAATTAAAAATTTTTTTAATTGTCCCAAGGACGATCGTATGCTATTTTGTATTATTTTCCAATAGTTTCTTAACACTAATAAAACCTTAAATAACGCCAGAGAATAGCTAAACCCATACCAATATCATAACCAACACCAGTACTTCCCTGACTATGTCCTACTTTGGGACATATGACACACTTCTGTCGATGATTAGGCCCTCGTTGCTGGGTGGGTGGCCCCATCCCGATGGCTGCTTTTATAGCCAAGGCCGGCCAACCGCCCCACCACCCGCCTGCCAATCTGCCAATTCTAATTGCGTGCTTAGTGGCTGGCCAAAGTGTTCGTTCGAGTCATTAGGCAGTGGTCCAAGAAACAAATTAGACGCAACTCACAGCGTCCAAATGCAAACACTCTGAGTCATTTGCAGTGGTCAGTGCAGCGTTTACAATCATTTCATTGAAATCACATTTTGAATGGGAGCATATGGCCCGATCCTTGCACCTTAATGATTCATAAAATTGTTTTCTCGCAGCCAATAAAACGCTGTCATTAATATTATGAAACTTTTTGTCAAAATAAAATTCTAAAACGTAACGGAACGAAAAGAAAATGGCGTGAGAAACATGAAAAACATTTCGCGTGTGTCGTTTTTTCAACACAAAACTGAAATATTCGGGCTGTGTCCGGCCTTGTTCGTTTTTTTGGTTTTCTTTTTTAGTATATATATATGTATATCTATATATTTTTGCACATTTGCAAAATTTCACTCGCTATATCGAGTGGCAGCAAATGTTTTCTCAATGCGTTATGGCAAATGTTGGTCTAACAGATTCCAATACGCGAATGGCAAATATTATTGGATTTTCTACGCTGAATACCAATTCAAAGCTGCCTGGATTTTTGGCCAAGAGTTTGTGCCAAAAAATGTGTCCCCCTCTGCAAAAGAGGACTTCGTACATTTTTCTGCGATGAGTCTTTTCCGCAGCAACGCAAACATTCGCATTATGGTTTCTTTTCCCTGTTCTCCCTCTCTCTGTCGGTATTTTTCTAAATTAATTGGGTAATTTTCTAAAAATACCAAATGAACTCAGCGCCGCAACAAGTCACAAAACACACACATACAATATTTCCTTGCCACTTTAAATATTTCGTTAATATTTTCCTAAATTCTGTTGGGTTTCCTTCTTTCTGGCTTTCTTTGTTTTGTTCACGGAGAGTTTTGGGCGATGCGTGGGGATGAGGAAACGCTTATGTGATCCATTAGATGGGCATTTCTGTGGGATTCAAGTTGAGTGGTTTATTATGCCGAATCAGATTGGTCAACATGGCTAAGGCGTGGTCACACTTTCAATAATTTTTAATTAATTTTCAAAATAAATGGATCATTTTATTAGCTAAAAGTGCTGCGATTTACTGTACATTTCCCCTGAAGCAACTACGTTGTAGCCCAGGATATATAGACACCATTATTTGCTTCAAATAATTCCTAAATTAATTCTGGCAAATAATTTTTGCTTGGCCGGCCGAGCACTTGCCACATATAAATTTTAATAATACTATTTCCGCTTTGGTTCTTCGGTATTATAATATCTGGGCGGCAGCGACGACAATCTATAAAAGTACTACACATATTAGCCAAATATATACACATATATCTTTATAAACTGGATAAGAGCCAACAGCATTCGAATCGGATACTATAAAGTAGTTGGTTGCCTCGTAAAATTGTTTTGCTCACACCCACGACGACGAAGGGTAATAAACCAGCAGCAGTTCGAAATCCGAGGGAATGGCCCAGAACTGCGCAGATGTTCGTTCGCTAAGAAGCATTTAGCACTTCAGTTTCGCCCAGCAAACATGAAAATATTTTCTAATGTCTATATAACATCGCATAGATTTCATTTAATTGGGCGCAACAAACAGGGACTGTGGCGCCGAACAACCAAGAACCAAGAATCAAGAAGCAAATACCCAAAACCAAACCGCGAGCCACGCAAATTCAGTTGCATAATCCCCGATGACAGGCAGCCTCATCCTCAGCCGAAAATTCTGAGGAATGGCATCGGAATGGGATGCGAGCATCCGTGCTGCCACGCGTTGTTGACCCTGCCACAAGTCAGTCACTCTCTAGAGGCACAGCGGCAGCAGCAGCAGCAGCACATTTATTTATTTATATATTTATACACGCACGCTGTAAATTAGCGAACAAAATAGCGAACAAAACGCAGACAATAGGGAACGTGGTGAGTGCAGCCAGCGGGTTCTGCTGAAAATCGGGGCCAAGATTTTAGCATAAACACGAATTCCGCTAATTGCCAGAAAGGCGCAAGAATTTAATTGTTTTCAGCTAATTGAGCAGGGATATAAAAACGCAGCAAGTGCAGCTATAAAAACCACAGATCCCAATCATTTCCGCGTTTCTAATTCGCTAAAAACTCTCTTTTTGATACACGGTAAAAAATAGATGGTAAATAATTTAAACAAAAATTCCTAGAATAAGGTAAAGCGCTAAAGAGCAATTTATAAATATAGTTCATTACTTAATATTAAAAAGTCGAAATGAAAATAATCTTTTTATAAGAAAAAAATATGTCAAGCATTAAGAAAAAAGCCTGGTTCCCTACTTAAAATCTTAATTAATAAATTTCCTTTCACTTTTCTGTCTCTGTACACAGATCAAGGCACTCAAACGGATTGTTTGCTAATAACCGAAGAGGAAACGCCAACGGAGGCCCGGACAAATGAACACCATCTCCTGGATAATGGCGTTAATAAAACGCCTTTGCGTAAATCAGCCTCTTTCTCCTCCTCGTCGACCAGTTCGCCGGCCAGTTCCTCACTGGGATCGGCCACATCGACCATGTCGCTGCGCTCCTCAACGCCCCTAAGGAGCAATCATTCCCACTCGAGTCGCGCTCTCCGAAGTGACACGATCAACACGTTCCAGAAGTGGGAGACCACGATCGAATCCATCAGCTACGTGAGCACCAAAACCGTTTCCATCTCCGATTTCAGCCAGGAGCCGCAGCTACGCGAGCAAACAGGTAAATGTAAACACAAATCACAAATATCACAAACCAAATTTATTGGCATTTTCTTTTGTTTGGTTTACATCACACATCCAAGCCAAATGTGTTGTTTCCATTCACATGAGCAATGAATCCATATAATTAATCATTCGGCTAAATGCATCATTTTGATCCTCAAGCGATCTGGAAAATTGCTTACTACAAAACGGGCAGTCCCGATCTCTCAATCTCAATCGCCATCTCTTGCATGTCACGCAATCCATACAGACATATTTCGAATATCTTTGAGGTACCGCATGTAAAATCACTAAATATAGATTACAGCCACCGCGCTCGCTCTGCACCGCATTGCAACTTTCATTTGCCAGCAAAAGGGGGAGGAGGGATCGACAGGCGGCTTTGACTGCGACTCGTGTGTCTAATTGTATAAACAATTGATAGGAAAAACGCAGAAGAAGAAATAGCCAAGAAACTAGTAAAAGATCGAAGTCGGGATACTCTTTAAATTATGCAAATTAATCTCGCAAAAGATCGTACAAATTTAAACGTTACAACAAATTATCTTTAGTTTTAAATAAGATAAACTTGTTTTAGTGTCAGATTTGTCTTCGGAATTTGCAAGTAAATAACGACAACAAAATGAGATAGTAATGACACCCGTTTGGAGGGATTAAGTCAACCACATTTGGACATTTTATACCTAAATTGCCGCTTGGCATGCAGTGCTCTTGGGGCGCAGTCGCCGCAACATCGCCGTCGACGTTTCGTTTCGTTTCGGTTTTATGGTTTTGCTGAATGGCTGCTGCTGGCCCAAGACCGGGACTGGGGAGTCTTGAAAAGTCTTGGGGATTGAGAGCGAAATTCGATGCCAAAACGAGACTCTGCGGCAGTAGTGCAGCCTCTGGTGCACCGCCCTGAGATCTGCTTATGCGACTCATTACATCTGGGGCTGCCGCACCAAAGGGACATGGGATTGGCTTTGCTTGGGGTCGGTCGCCGGCTTGGGGGGCTGCTGCATTCACTATATAAACATAAGTATTTATATCCATCATTCTCGCTGCCTGTTGCATGTTTGCCTGCTTCCAACACACACTCAAGTGTCAACTCTCATCCAGCATCTGTTCCAACCATCCTTCGATGTTGTGTGTTCCCAACGATCGTTAATTGAACCCGAATTCTTATCTCGTTCGCAGTAAATTGAAGGCATCGCCCGAGTTCGAGCTGGGAGAAAAGCCAAACTAATTTTTGAGCTAAACTAAATCCAACTAAACCTAAGCACAGTTGCCTTATTACTATATATATATACATATGAATTTGTACTAAACAATTAATCATACTAATTAAAGAGAAGTGAAATGTGTGTACGTCTTGTGTTGCTGTGTTTGCTGGCACATTCTCCGGCCGTGACATAATTGGGCGAATATTTTTGCACAGAGCATCTCCGATAAGATATAGATACAGACTCAACCTGGACAGATAGATAAGTGCTGTTAATCTTACTGAGAGCAGCTGCCAAGCGGAAAGATGTGCATAAAGAAAAATATTAGATATAAATCTAAGCATTTTTACATTATAAAGGCTTTATTATAAGGTGTGAAAATTATTTTTAAGAGCCAGAAATAAATAATGCTATGGTCATTGTCAGAGAAAGGGGTAGAAAGCTTTATTAGCTTACTTTATAGGCTATCAAAGAATTATTTCATAAAGACAAAACAAGAAACAGTTGGGAATTATAGTGTTAATAGCCGATTTTTTGAGCGACTAAGGTTTCTTGAAAAAATTGGATAAGACAAAACCAAAGTTCACTATACTATAGTTCTAAGGAGTGTATAATCAACCCCAGAACCACTTGGGAATTTTTGTGTGTTTAGTTGATTTTACGAGAGATCCCATGGTTTTAAGCCCTGGCACAGCGTAACCACTAGGGAATACTAGCATTCTTTTAAAAAAGTAAATAATTTGTGTAACCTGTGGTCCTAATTATATCCCATACATTTTCCGCAGTGTAATATTAATTTTCATAGCGCATCGCTAACAACAAACACAAACTCTTTGCAATCTGCCTTGCAGAACCGGCTAACTGTTACTCCTGTTGTTGTTTTAGTGGCTCTTTTAGCCACGTTTTAGCTCCGAAGAAAGCTATTTGAGATGCGTGTTGCCTGGCTTTTGCTCCTCTTACCAGCCAGCAGCGGCTTATCTCTGTCCCAGCCACTTTAATGGTTGTTGTAGATACATTTGTATCTCGACGGTGACAGTCGAAACTTTGCCGTCGCTGCGCCTGGCTGCCTCGCATTTTCAACTGCCAAGAATCAACTCCGCCGTGTTTGTAATTTAATGAGTGATTCTGTAACTGTGTTGCAGTCGCCGGTCCATGTTAACAATTAACAATTTGTGCACACAATAAAAAACAATATTGCATGACCATTGCAAACCGGGTTGCCGTATACAGCATAGTAGTGATGGCTGCCTTGGGGCGGCTGCGACTCCTCGCCTTAAAAGGCCAAAGCCAAGTGGCTTTTTAGGTGCAATTTGTATTTGAGCATTTTTCTGAAATGGCTAAAAATGAAATAGAAAGTTGCGACATTTTTCCCTGCCAATTGGTCACTGAAAAAACCTCATCTCAGATGCCGATGCCGATGCTGATGCCAATGCTGGTGCTGATGATTAAGACACCAAATGAATAATCAAGTTATATGTATCAAACGGCGGGCGGACGAGCCAAATTTTATACATATCTCTCTACATCTATGTGGTTTTAATTTTAGACAAACAAAATAAATTATGTGGAAAATGTGAAAAAATCGAGGCGACCACACGGTCCACAGTCCCCCTTAAGCCTTTAATTATATTGTGCAAAGTTTAATTCCATGAATCGATTGCAGCCTGTATTCACGTATTTATTTGTGCAAGATAAACTGTGATGGACACATCCTATTATTTATATCGGAACAGAAGGCCGACATAAGGAGCGGATCTATTGGTGCACGGATAGCTGGAATCGATAGATACACGGATCTGTGCCGTGTGTATGCAAATGCATTAACTCTAACGGTATCTAGAATTTCTCTGGGAAGACTTCGTGCTTCGTTCTTTCTTTCTTAGTTTTCGATTTTGTGCACACAATGTTGAAAAATACGTGTCAAAAATAAATCCCCATATATTTTTAGCCGACTTACTCAAAAAACCCGAACGAACACTTTCCGAAATCCAATGGAGAGTATCTGAGAGGAGGAGCACCGAGAGATTCCCAAGATATACTCCCCGTAGAGATCTCCACCGATCACAGCTTTTCTCTCTTTGGCAAGCCAAGGCAAATTGGTGTGTCTCCTGGGGACAAATGTTTGCCAAGCGACAAAAAAATGCTTGTATGAAAAGCAGCATGGAATTAAATTAATTGGGAACTGGATATAAGGATGGATTAAGCCTGTAAATAAATTAAAACAATAAAATAAATAAAAAGTGTTTCCTGAGAAAGAAATTCAAGATATCCCTTCCATCAAATAATCATTGAAAATAATGAATTTTAAAGTTTTTCAAGGGATAATCTGTAGGATAATCTACTTAAATAAATTACAACTTATGATGGGACCATCTTAAATTAATTTGAAACTATCAGCTTTATGAGGATTAACCAGCATCAAACTAAACGGTTTAAATCGATTTCTTGGCACTTAATTAAGTGATAATTAAATAAAAAATAATCCAACATTTTCAAGTACAATCCCAATTATTAATCACAATTATAAACCCATCTTCGCGGACTTAAATACCCCACACTGGCGTGTGTAGTGCATCCACCGCTCCCCGAGTATTTTCCCACAACAACAACAACCAGATTGAGTCCGAGGAAAATGCAAAAATATCTCATGTGGAGCACACACCGAAGATCATTTGGTGCCCCTCAGCTCTCTCGGCAGGAGATCGTATGGATTCGGATGGAAATCGTTGTCGATCGGCTGAAATCGTGTGTGCAGGCACAGCTACTTGATCGCATTCTCTGCGAGATTTTGTCATTCTTCGCTCGCACCTCACAAACGATCGACGTCTTGGTTTCAGTCTCGGGGATTATGACTTGAAACAGTTTGAAAATAGATATTTTTAAAAAGAATATACATATATCTATATCTAAAGCACCATACGATACAGATATATGTATACGTCTGCAACCATTTCGTTCGCCTAGAGTCCCGCACACGAAAGTATATATATAGAAAGTCGAAAGGATAACGCAATTTCGAGTAAGGATCTAATGAAAAAGTGTGGAAATATAAGCAAAAGTCCTAAAGAAAGGCGACAAATAGTGTTCATGAAAATTTTCTCTGGTTACGAAACCACTTCGAGAAAAAATGCCGAAAGAATTTTTCAGTGCGCTAAATATCTAAAAATATACCAACCGATCGGGTGCTTCGTTTCGGACTCGGATTCGGATCGTATCGGATCGGATCGGTTCTTCGGGGGTCCGCACCCAATTCACCGAATGGACTGTGAAATCGTGTGCAAACAGATATCGATCGAGCTATCTATATATATATAGCGAAATATATGTGCGAAAGCCTGCATATATATAGTGAATGTGCATTATCCTGGCTGCCGCTGATCCTGGCAAGGATTACACGCTGAAAAAGTTCAAGCAGTGACCCGAAAAGTGTGAATATCGTTGGGTTTGGCTGCAAGAGGGTTTTCCTATAGGAGAAAACCAGAAAGAAATGTTTATTAATAGCCCCGTGAAAAATAAGAAGCTACCACCGACTGTGTGTGCCAGAGTGTGTGTGTGTGAGAGTGTGTATGAGAAGAGTATGTGGTGTGAGTGCGTGTGTCGCAGTGAAATATATTTTTTCGAGGCTAAAAATAGTTGGAAAATGCCTCGCTCGCAGGCAAAGAATATGAAAATGAATATATGAAGAAGGATGGCTAATAATGATCTTCAGCTCAGATCGCCGATCTCATCTGATTTATATCTAAAACCGTAGCATCGAAAAAGAAAATTCAAAGTGTGTCAGCGCAGCCAGTGAGCAATAAAACAAAATGTGTGACAGTCAAACATGAAAGTAAATCAAGCTAAAGATATCACTAAAAACGTCAAAGAAAAACCACAAATGTTTGCCAAAAAATCGTAGTAATAAATTAAACCGGACTCTGTGCGTGTGTGCTCCTTATTGCCTAATCAAATTGTGAAAAATTCATAAAAATTAATGCGAATTCTCGTATCTTCTGTCCCCTGCCTTTGCCCCTGTGTATTTAATTTCAGCAATTTAAAGAAGCGACCAAAGAGAGAGAGAGATATAAATATATATAGAAGTATATCAAGTGAAGAAGCAAATCAAAGAAAGAGTGATCGCGAGGTGTTCAATTCTACAGTGCAGTTCATTCTGCAGCGATTTGGTTGTCATTTTAAATGATATATAGTGATATATAACGCATCAAAATGCAACGACAAAATCCGAACCCGTACCAGCAGCAGCAGCAGCAGCAACAGCAGCAGCAGGTGCAGCAGTACTCCACGCAGGAGTACTCGCACTCTAGCCAGGAGCAGCACCAGCAGCAAAGGATTAGCCGCACCGAGCAGCACGTCCAACGCAGCCAAATCACCACCCAACGGCAAGGTCAGTCATCGTCCTCGTTCTCGGCCACACCCACGTCCACGTCCTTGTCATTTGCTTCCTCGTCGAAACTCAGGGGAAGTTTGCCCGGGGCTCGGTGGGATTCACACCGTGGATTTAGAATCCCCACTGTCCCCAAGCAATTCCCGCTGAATTGCCGAAGGATTCAGGATAAAGCATTTCATTATTCCGCTGCTTGTCGTTTCATAAAAAAAGTGGCCTTGAAATCATTATTTTCCTGAATGATAGTTGAGAAATTTAAGAGACTCTTTTAGCCTTGGAAATTAAATAAAGGCATTTCCATTTTCCCGTTGATTATGAAAAGTTTAATCAAGACTTACTGGCATGAAAGATACAAAAATTATTATCAGTAAAGTATTGAATGGAAAATTTGTTCACTTAACAAACAGCACCTTTAAAAGTGAATTCTTGAATTCAGGGCTTGCATTATCTGCACGAAAAATTACTTCAGATAAAGTCCAATGAATGACTACAAAAAAAAAACGTATTTTGTATTATCTTAAACAACATAAGATAGTGTCTGATATTTAACTTGTTCAGAAGTGTTTGCTTAGAAAAATTCTTAGCTCTATTGTTTTCTTTATAAAGCCGTCTCCAAGATTTACCTAGCTACCAAACTGGGCTTCCTTAAGCCTGAATATTATCAGCTGTTATAAATCTAAATGTCAATCAAGTAGTTGGTTGTTAAAAATGTATAGATATTTATTTAGACTATAAAAATTAAACTGAAATGTCTCGGCTTAATGTCTAAATGTCCTAAAAATATGTTCTTTAACAAGAAATAATAAGGAATCTTAATAAATTAAAATATTAATTAATATATATTTTAAGAGCATTTATTGTTATATTACAATAGCAATTAGCAGGTAGAAATTGGGTAAAAAAAATCCCCAAGTCTGCCAAAATCATGTTTATTTAAGTTCCTTCCTGATTTATCAAGTGGAATACATCTCAATAATATTATTAGGAACTGCAATACATAGCTCTGCCAGATTTACAGTAATTAAATACCCCCTTGATTGATTAAGTTGCCTTTTGATGAATCTACCCATTGTGGGTATACTAAGCCCCTTCAGATTTACGAAGTTGTAGAACAAATATTATGATGATTTTTTTCTAAGGAAGTAAAGTAATCTTTCGATTCAATTTGTTTCTTTATAATTTCCCAAAGCAAATTTATAGCCAAATCAATAATGTATACAACTTGGAGGTATTTCCCACTTAAAGGAAATATATTAATAAATTGCTTTTAATGAAAGAATAAGATTTATCCGACCTTCCATGTCTTTTCAACAATTGATGAATTTACAACAACAAATAAAAAGATAAATAATCGTTGTCCAATTTGACATTGAGCTTTTCAGAAATCTGTTTTTAAGCAATAACAGGAACAAGTGTTGAAATAAACAAAATCCTTTATTGCGAATGAAATATAGCCTAAACATGTTTATAGCTCCCGGATAATAATTCATGAAAATCTAGTTTATACCTCTTAATAAATGTATCAAAAACATCCCAACTGATATATAGATATTAAGATGGCGGATAATTAAATATCAAAAGAGGATTATACATATTAGTTTTTATTATTTACTGGCTGATGATGATGATGTGTCGGCGCACATGTGTCACCATTAAAAATTCAAAAATCTAAAATAAATCTGTCACGCAGCAGCAAACATACAAATACTATATATATTCATGTGTCAACTTATGTTTCATCATTTAAATCTTAATTGATGAGCACAGCCAAAAAGTTGGTCTATTTATAAGTTTATCTATTCATCTCCCACGACTGCACTGACATACTTATACGTAGAACGTACTATATATAATCCGTATAAGAGTTCTGGTACCCTGCACTTTGTTTACATTTCTCCTGGCTGAGAGATGAGAGAAAGAGGTGATCATTCTCTTATACCAAGACCCGAAGACGATCGCCCGAAGATAAACACACGAAGTTATTGGGCATGCGTGAGAGAAAACTTAGAGAGAGCGAAGAAAGAACGGGGCAGAGAAGAAAACAAAGCGAGGAGAGAAGAGAGCGATCAGCTGATTTGCATATTTGTTTATGTTTTGATCAGCTGTATCTCAAAAGTCGACAACCTATATCTACGTCACGTTAGTGACACACTTCTAGCTTTTCAATTGATAAACAAACGCCTATACAATATATACGCAGGTATACAAAGACGAACATAGATATAGATCTCTAGAGGTGTTTACTCTCAGAAGATTACAAACTAAAAATAGTTTGGTAAGCGTGCCAACTAAAAATACTAATCAATGGTAATTTAACTTTTAGTTAAGTTCAAGGGTAGACTCACAAGCTGTTTAGGTATTTTTATCTAAGTTTATTTAAATTTAGAAAATATATAAATGGGAAAATAAAGAAAGGTAAAAGCGAGAAACGAAATGTAAACAAAGAACCTTTGAGACTTGGGGTATTGTGATAAGAAATTAGTGACAATAAAAAATAAATTGAAGGGGTTTCAAATAGGGAATTTAATTGGGAAGAAACAATAATTATTTTTTTTTTATTACATGCCTAAACCGAAATTATTACAGAATCAGTAGTCACCTAGAGAAACCTGTCAAAAGTGATGATTGCGAATAAAATTTTAAATGGTATTATTAATGAAAATATGAAATATTTTATATTCATAAATATTAAATATTTATAAAAGCGCAGTATCTACCAAGGTGCATTAATAGAACACCTTTACTATTTTTTTTTAAATGAGTTTATTTAAATAAAACTTTTTTTTAGTTTTATAGTTAAATGAATTTTTTTCTTGACTCCCAAAGTCAGTAAGTAAAAAGTAATTAACTTGAAAAAATAATTAAATGTTTTAATATTTCAAATCTTTCCAAAATTATAAAAGAGAAGTTAAGGAAAGTAAACCAAAAAATAATTAAAACTTTTTCTACCCCAAATGTTAAATTGAATTATTTTTGCCACAACCACATACAATCCCGCACTCATCGCTTTCACAACTTAATGACCCTAACGATTACGTTTAACCGTTTTGATTTTACAGTGCAACAACTACATGGTGGCAACATCGGAGGCGCCTATGTGCCCCCGGCGCTGACACACGTGTACGCCCAGGGCGACATATCGCCGCCCGTGTTCGAGCAGATCTTCAAGAACGCTCGCTTCGCCCAGGGCGGCAATGCTTTGTTCGAGGGACGCCTGCGTGGCAACCCAAAGCCATTCGTGACCTGGACCCGGAAAGGCGCACCCCTTCTCGAGTCGCAGAAGTTCCGGATGAGCTACAACGAGGCCACCGGCGACGTGTCCCTGCTGATCAACCAGATCGGACCCGGGGACGAGGGCGAGTATACATGCACGGCGCGCAACCAGTACGGCGAGGCCATCTGCAGCGTCTACATCCAGCCGGAGGGCGCCCCAATGCCCGCCCTGCAGCCCATCCAGAATCTGGAGAAGAACATCTACTCGAACGGGTATTCGTACACGTCCATTGAGGAGGAGTTCCGTGTGGACACCTTCGAGTACCGGCTGCTGCGCGAGGTCTCCTTCCGTGAGGCCATTACCCGTCGATCCGGCTATGAGCAGGACTCCCAGCTCTCGCAGGAGCTGGACCGTAACCAGGGTCCGGCGCAGGCACCGCAGATTTCGCAGAAGCCGCGCAGCTCCAAGCTGATCGAGGGCTCCGACGCCGTCTTTACTGCTCGCGTCGGTTCCAACCCGAAGCCCCGGCTCACCTGGTTCCACAATGGCCAGCGTCTGGTGGCCTCGCAGAAGTACGAGATCTCCTACTCCAGCGGAGTGGCCACTCTGCGCGTGAAGAATGCCACGGCTCGCGACGGCGGTCATTACACCCTGCTCGCCGAGAATCTGCAAGGCTGTGTGGTTTCATCCGCCGTATTGGCCGTGGAACCAGCCGCGGAGTCTGCCTACGAGCCCAAGCCCGTGGACATGATGGCCGAGCAACTGGAGGCGGGCAAGGCGTTGCCCCCAGCCTTTGTGAAGGCCTTTGGAGATCGCGAGGTTACTGAGGGACGCATGACCAGGTTTGATTGCCGTGTGACTGGCAATCCCTACCCCGAGGTGTTCTGGTTGATCAACGGACGCCAGGTTCGTGACGATGCCTCCCATAAGATCCTGGTCAACGAGTCCGGCAGCCATTCGCTGATGATCACCAATGTGACTCGTCTGGATGCCGGCGCTGTCCAGTGCCTGGCCCGCAACAAGGCCGGCGAGGTGGCCATCGAGGCGCATTTGAATGTGCTGGAGAAGGAGCAGGTTGTCGCACCACAATTTGTTCAACGCTTCAGCACCATGACTGTGCGCGAGGGTGAGCCCATCACGATGAGTGCCAACGCTATCGGCACACCTCAGCCGCGCATCACCTGGCAGAAGGACGGCGTCCAGATCTCGTCTACCGCCGAGCGCTTCGTGGGCATCGACGGCGGCGCCACCTGCCTGGAGA
Organism: Drosophila ogumai; assembly: GCA_018904815.1. Lineage (NCBI taxonomy): Eukaryota > Metazoa > Arthropoda > Insecta > Diptera > Drosophilidae > Drosophila > Drosophila ogumai. Next base: position 36,388 of record JAEIIJ010017386.1, on the reverse strand, counting down.
TTCCTCGCGTCAAGGCCACCGATGCGGGTTGGTATCAGTGCACCGCCCAGAACATTGCCGGATCGACGGCAAATAGGGCCCGACTTTATGTCGAGGTTCCCAGGGAGGAGCCAAGCTACGAGCAGCGTCGTCTCAATCTCCCGAGACCAACGAAAGTTATCGAGCCAGAGTGAGTTATTCTTATTTTTGTTAATTAAATAAATATGTTCCTAATTTAATAATTTTTGTGTCCTCTAGACCCATTCCTGGCCCTGAAATCATTTATTTACGTCATGTAGAGCGCGCTAAGCCCCATCTGCGTCCTGGAGAGGAGGATCGCGTCTATCCGCCGCCGCAATTCATCATCCCGCTGCAGAATGTGCAGCAGACCGAGGGTGGACGCGTCCACATGGAGGCACGCATCGAGCCCGTCGGCGACCCCACCATGGTCGTCGAGTGGTTCCTAAACGGACGCCCGCTGGCAGCCAGTAAGTCACTCAGAACCCACTTAGAGAAAGGATATTTTATAATCTTATATCTAAACTTGCAGGTGCCCGCGCCACGTCCGTCTTCAAGTTCGGCTTCATCGCCCTGGATCTGCTGAGCATTATGGGCCACGATTCCGGCGAGTACATGTGCCGCGTGAGCAACGCCAGCGGAGTGGCCGAGTCTCGTGCCATTCTCTCCGTGGTGCAGCGCCCCTCCATCGAGCAGGCATCGCAGAACCCGAATAGCCTGCAGTACATTAACCAGGTGGAGGACTACTCGCGCTATCAGCGCCAGGAGAGCTCCGAGGAGCAAATCAACCAGGCGCCGCAGTTCATTCGCCCGCTCCGCGATCTCGGGGAGTTCGAGGAGGGCAAGAACGTGCACTTTGAGGCGCAGGTTACACCCGTTAATGATCCCTCCATGCGCGTGGAGTGGTACAAGGATGGACTGCCCATTACGGCCAGTTCCCGCATCACCGCCATCTTTAACTTTGGCTATGTCTCCCTGAACATCTTGCACCTGAGGGCCGAGGATGCTGGTACTTATACCGTGCGGGCAGTAAACCGCATTGGCGAGGCCATCAGTCAGTCCTCGATCCGTGTTCACTCGCGTTCTCAGGTCACTGCTGACCTGGGTATTCCCGAGCAGCAGCGGTATATCGAGAAGGTGGAGGAGCTGGAGGACTACCGTAAGTCCCAGCAGCGTCGTCATGTCCAGGAGGCGCCCGAGGCCATTGCTCCGCCTCAGTTCAAGACACCGATCCAGAACCAATTGGATCTGCGCGAGCACGCGCATGCGCACTTCGAGGCACGTCTTGAACCCATTGGTGATTCCACCATGCGCGTCGAATGGCTGAAGGACGGACAGCCACTGGAGGCCAGTTCCAGGATTACCACTTACCACAACTTTGGCTATGTGGCTTTGACCATCAAGCAGCTGACCATCTACGATGCCGGCACCTACACTTGCCGTGCCTACAACGCCATGGGACAGGACACCACCGTGGCCCAGCTGACGGTGATCTCTAAGAACGAGATTGTGTCCGAGTCCCAGCACCCAGGTGGTCTCCAGAAGATCCAACATCTGGAAGACTCATCCCGCTACGGACGTCGCGAGGAAGAGGAGACTTACGTCACTCAGGCTCCGCGCTTCCTAGGTCCCCTGAAGGGCACCACCAAGATTCTCGAGGGTCAGCGAGCCCACTTCGAGGCCCGCGTAGAGCCACAGAGCGATCTGGGCCTGCAGATCGAGTGGTACCACAACGGTCGCTCCATCACCGCCGCCAATCGCATCCAGACCTACTACGACTTTGGCTACGTCGCCCTCGATATTTCGCAGGTGCGCGCCGAGGATGCTGGCGTCTACCTTGTGGTGGCCAGGAACAAGCTAGGTGAAGCTCAGCAGCAAGCAACGATGATAGTGGAAAGTAAGTATAAGCAGAAGAAACACAATCTTATCCAGCACTTACTACTCTCGCATTATTCTCTCACAGCTCGTTCCAGTATCGACACATCTAGCATGCACCGCGGTCTGTACGAGAAGACCCAGAACCTGGAGAACAAGCAGTTCGTCGAGCCGCAATATGACATTGAGGAGATCTCCAAGTCCAAGCCGGTATTCGTCCAGCCTCTAACCGACCCGAAGCCCATCCATGATGGCAAGAACATCCATCTGGAATGCCGTTTGGAGCCTATGGGCGATCCTACAATGCGCGTCGAGTGGTTCCACAACGGTCGCCCCGTCACTGTGGGCTCCCGCTTCCGCACCTACTACGACTTCGGTTTCGTGGCTCTGGACATCATCAAGGCTACTGCCGCCGATTCCGGCGAGTATACGGTGAGGGCAACCAACCATCTGGGCTCTGCCCACACCTCGGCCTGTGTGCGTGTGATCGATCACACGGATGTGGTAACCGAGACTCAGAACGAGCAATCGCTGGAGCAGATCCAGCTGCTGGAGGACTCACGTCGTCGCCATCATCAGGAGGAGGATATCACCGTCATGCAAGCGCCCCAGTTTACCAGGGCTCTGCACAACATTGAGACGGTTGAGGGCACCAATGTTCACCTGGAGTGCCGCCTCCAGCCTGTGGGTGATCCCAGCATGCGCATCGAGTGGTTCGTTAATGGAAAGCCAGTGAAGACAGGCCATCGTTTCCGTCCCGCCTATGAGTTCGATTATGTGGCCCTGGATCTGCTTGGCTGCTACGCCATCGACTCGGGTGTCTACACCTGCCAGGCCAGGAACCAGCTGGGCGAGGCTGTCACCTCGTGTTCCGTGCGCATTATCGCCAAGAACGATCTGATTTTGGAGACCCAGAACGAGTCTGGATTGCAGAAGATCCAATATCTGGAGGATTCGTCGCGCTATCGCCGCAACGAGTTCGTCGACGAAGTGGTCAACATTCGTCCGCGTTTCCTCACCCACCCCAAGAGCCTGACCAACACCCGCGAGGGTGGTCACGCCCACTTTGAGTGCAAGATCGAGCCTGTGACGGATCCCAATCTGAAGGTGGAGTGGTTCAAGAACGGTCGCCCCATCACTGTGGGCCATCGCTTCCGGCCCATCCATGACTTTGGTTACGTGGCCCTGGACATTGTCCAGCTGATTGCCGAGGATTCTGGTGTCTATACCTGCAGGGCTGTCAACCTGATCGGTTCCGATGAAACCCAGGTGGAGCTGCAGTGCCGCAGCGGAGAACAGATTGTCACCGTCACCCAGAACGAGGCTGGCCTGGAGCAGATCCACTACCTGGAGGATCGATCACGCTACAGCCGCCGCGAGGAGATCGACGAGAGCACCAAGCAGGCTCCCGTGTTCACCACTTCCCTGAAGAACATTGAGATCAAGGAGAACCAGAGGGCTCATTTCGAGTGCCGTCTGATTCCCGTCTCCGACCCCTCGATGCGCGTGGAGTGGTACCACAATAATCTGCCACTGAAGTCCGGTTCCCGTTTCACTGAGACCAACAACTTTGGCTTTGTGGCCTTGGACATCATGTCCACGTTGCCCGAAGATGCCGGCACCTACACCTGCCGTGCCTTCAATGCCGTTGGTGAAGCCATAACCTCCGCCGTGGCGGTTGTGCACACCAAGAAATCCATCTACCTGGAGTCGCAGCATGAGACTGCTCTGCCACGCCTGCAGCACCTGGAGGATGGCTCCAAGCGCCAGCGCATCAGCGTCCAGGATGAGTTTGTGTCCCAGGCTCCCGTCTTCACCATGCCGGTGAGGGATGTCCGTGTGGCCGAGAACCAGGCCGTGCACTTTGAGGCTCGTCTGATCCCGGTGGGAGATCCCAACCTGAAGGTGGAGTGGCTGCGCAATGGCCAGCCCATCGAGGCCTCTAATCGCACCACCACCATGCATGACTTTGGCTACGTGGCCCTTAACATGAAGTATGTGAACCCGGAGGACTCTGGCACCTACACCTGCCGTGCTGTCAACGAGCTGGGCCAGGCGGTCACCTCCGCTTCGCTTATTGTGCAATCGAAGACTGCCATTCAGCTGGAGACCCAGCATGAGGCAGCCATGCACAAGATTCACCAGTTGGAGGATCATAGCAAGTACCAGCGCAGGGAAGAGGAGGAATACACGGTTACCACCGCACCTGTGTTCGTTACCAAGTTGATTGGACCCACCAACCTGGTCGAGGGCCAGAGCGCTCACTACGAGTGCCGCATTGAACCCTACCCAGATCCCAACCTCAAGGTAGAGTGGTTCCATAACGGCAAGCCCCTGAGCACTGGTCATCGCTTCCGTACCACCTATGACTTTGGATTCGCCGCCTTGGACATCCTGACTGTCTATGCGGAGGACAGCGGCGAGTACACTTGCCGCGTGACCAACAACCTGGGCCAGGCCGTCAACTCGATTGTGCTGAATGTTACCTCCCGCTCGGGCATCATCCATGAGACCCAGCACGAGGAGGCTCTGACCAAGATCCAGCATTTGGAGGATGCTTCGCGCTTCCAGAGGAAGACCGACGAGGAGCAGTTCCACGCCGAGCGTCCCCAGTTCGGACGCCCGCTGCGTAATGCCAAGGTCAACGAGGGAACTCCCGTCCATCTGGAGGCCACGTTGATCCCCGTGAATGATCCCACCATGAAGGTGGAGTGGTACTGCAACGGCAGGCCCATCCAAACAGGTCACCGCTTCAAGACCACCTACGACTTTGGCTTTGTGGCTTTGGATATTCTGTACGCCCATGCCGAGGACACCGGCACCTACATGTGCAAGGCCAAGAACGCCGTTGGAGAAGCTGTCACGACTTGTGCTGTAAACGTAACAGGTAATTGCTTCATTTTCTTTACCTAAATAATATTTTCTAAATCTATTTTTTTATTAACAGCAAATAAGACACTCGACCTGGACACCTTGGATGCTCAGCGCTTGGAGAAGATTCGCCAACTGGAGAGCTATGCTCCGCCAACTAAGGCCGTGGTGGAGGAGAAGGGCCAGAAGCCCATTTTCCTTACCCCGCTGAGCAACCTGGAGCACTTGAAGGAGGGCGAACACGCCCACTTGGAGTGCCGAGTGGAACCCATTAACGATCCTAACCTGAAGATCGAGTGGTTCTGCAACGGTAAGCAGCTGCCCACTGGTCATCGGTTCCGCACCACCCACGACTTTGGCTACGTCGCCCTGGACATCCTGTACGTCTATGGCGAGGATACCGGCACCTACATCTGCAAGGCCACCAACCAGCTGGGTGAGGCTGTGAATACGTGCAATGTGCGTGTGTTGAACCGCCGCAGCATGATTCTGGATACCCAGCATCCTGATGCTCTGGAGAAGATCCAGAAACTGGAGTCCAAGGTGGTAAATGCTCGCACTGAGGTCGGAGAACACCCGATCAGTCCGCCTCACTTCACCGCTGAGCTGCGCGGCTCCACCGAGATCTACGAGGGCCAGACCGCTCACTTTGAGGCTCAAGTGGCTCCGGTTCACGATCCGAACTTGCGCATTGAGTTCTACCATAATGGCAAGCCATTGCCCTCGGCTTCTCGCTTCCACATCACCTTTGACTTTGGTTACGTGTCCTTGGACATCACACATGCCGTGGCCGAGGATGCCGGAGAGTACTCCGTGCGTGCTGTGAACGCCTTGGGCCAGGCTGTGTCTTCCACCAGCTTGAGGGTTATTCCTCGTGGTACCATCATTTCGGACACGCAGCATCCAGAGGGTCTGGAGAAGATCCGCAAGCTGGAATCTACGGCGCCGCACCAGCGCCAGGAACCCGAGACCCCCGGCACTCGCCAGCGTCCGGTGTTCACTCAGCCTCTGCAGAACATCGACAGAATCAATGAGCACCAGACGGCTCACTTTGAAGCCCGCCTAATTCCCGTGGGAGATCCCAACCTCAAGGTTGAGTGGTACCGCAACGAGAAGCTCATCGAAGACAGTTCCCGTATCACCAAGCAGCACGACTTTGGCTTTGTCTCGCTGGATATCTCTCATATCCGCAAGGAGGATGAGGGCGTGTACATGTGCCGCGCTGTCAATCCTCTGGGTGAGGCTGTAACCACCGCTTCCATGCGCGTGGTGTCTGAGGCTAGCATCCAAATGGATACTCAGCATCCGGACAGCATCAGTCGCATCCACCAGCTGGAGAAGCCCGTGGCTCCACGTCCCAGCGAACCCGAGCGTCTGTTTGAGAAGCCCATCTTTACTCAACTGCTCACTGGACCTTCGGAGCTTTGGGAGGGCGCTCACGCCCACTTTGAGGCCCGTGTGGTGCCTGTGGGAGATCCGACACTTAAGTTTGAGTGGTTCATCAACGGCGTGGAGTTGCAGATGGGCTCCCGTCTGCGTACCACCCACGACTTTGGATTCGTTACCTTGGACATTGCTGCAGTGGTGCCAGAGGATGCTGGCGTCTACATGTGCCGTGCCTATAATGCCGCCGGTGAGGCTGTGTCCTCCACTGCCATGAAGGTGAAGACGAGGGCGAACATCGATGGTCAACCTTTGATCCCAGAGTCTTGGGAGGCTATTCGCCTCAAGGAGGCTGCCATGAACCGTGTTCCCGAGATGTTTGTGGACTCGACTCCACAACAGGCCCCGGTCTTCACCACCCACCTGCAGAGCTACGACAAGCTCCATGAGGGCCAACATGTGCTCTTGGAGGCTCAGGTGGAGCCACGTGCGGATCCCAACCTCCGCATCGAGTGGTTCAAGAATGGTATTTCCCTGACCACTGGCTCTCGCATCCGCAGCACCTTCGATTTCGGTTTAGTTACGCTGTCCATCAATGGATTGCGTGCTGATGACTCGGCTATTTACACCTGCAAGGCCACCAACCAGGTGGGCGAAGCTGTTTCGACCTCCTCCCTCAAGATTGAGGATCGTCACTGGCTTCAGGCCGAGTCCCTGCACCCGGATTCCCTTCCTCGCATCGGAGAACTGGAGGCACCCAAGGAGGGACGTCCTGAGGCTCCAGAGCCAACTTACGAGACCCCTGTGTTCATCACTCATCTTAACAACATCGAGTGCAAGGAGGGCGACAATGTGCGCTTCGAATGCAACGTGGAACCGGCCCGTGATCCGACCATGTCCATCGAATGGTTCTACAATGGACAGCCCCTGCAGGCCGCTGCCAAGTTCAAGTCCATCTACGATTTCGGCTATTGCGCTCTGGATCTGACGAACTCGTATGCTGAGAACAGCGGTGTTTATACTTGCAAGGCCACCAACAGCAAGGGTTCCGCTACCACCTCCGGTACTCTCAAGTGCACTGGTGGCAAAACCATGTTCCTGGACACCCAACATCCGCAGGGTGAGACTGGCCTGGAGGCCGTTCAAGAAACCGAGGAGGCTCTGGCTAACCGATATGCCAACAAATCGGCCAAGCCGGAGACGCAGTATCCACCACCAGTGTGGACCAAGCCTCTGCAGGCTGAGTTCCATCTGTCGGAGGCTCAACCGATCCATTTGGAGGCCAATGTGGAGCCCAAGGAGGATCCTAACTTGTTCATCGAGTGGTACTTCAACGGCAAGATGCTGCAGCACGGATCGCGTTTCAAGATGACCAGCGAGTTTGGATTTGTGACAATGGATATGATTGAGGTGTACGCCCGCGACCAGGGTATCTACACCTGCAAGGCTTACAATAAGGCTGGTGAAGCCTTTACCTCCACCACCATCTTCTGCTCGGACAAGTCGAACATCATCGACTCCACGCAGCACCCGAAGGGAGCTGAGGGCTTGGAACAGATCCAGGACCTTGAGGATTCGCTCCGCAAGGACGGCTCTAAGCCGGAGCAACCGGATCTGGGTATTCCACCACGCTTCACCACCGAATTCGTTAACATCGCCGACATTGGTGAGGGTGAACTGGCCCACTTTGAGGCCAATCTCATCCCAGTGGGTGATCAGAGCATGGTCATCGAGTGGTTCTATAACGGAAAGGTCCTGGAAGCCAGCCATCGTGTGCGCACCATCTACGCCTTTGGCACTGTGGCTCTTGAGGTCCTTGGAACGAAGATCGAGGACACCGGCACCTACACTTGCCGTGCCACCAACAAGCATGGAACTGCCGAGATTAGCTGCAATCTGGAGTGCGTCGATAAGCCGAGGGGCCAGAAGCCGCGCTTCACCTCCCACATCCAGCCGCTGCAGGGCTTGAAGGACGGTCAGTCCGCTCACTTCGAGTGCACTTTGATCCCTGTCAACGATCCCGAACTGAAGGTCGAATGGTATCACAATGGCAAGCTCATGCGTCACTCAAACCGCATCAAGACCGTGTCCGACTTTGGTTATGTCGTGTTGGACATTGCCTATCTGCAGGATCACGACAGTGGAGAGTACGTGTGCAGGGCGTGGAACAAGTATGGAGAGGACTTCACCCGCACCACCCTCAACTGCGGAGGTCGCGGTGGAGTTTTCTACGACAGCTTGCAGCCGGATTCGCTGCAAAGGATCAGGGAACTGGAGTGCCCACAAGGACAGCAGGCCGATACTTCCGCTCCCGTTGTGGCTGAACCACCCAAGTTCATCACCCAGATCAGCGATGTCACCAAGCTCGTGGAGGGCCAGTCCGCTCACTTTGAGGCTCGCTTGACGCCCATCACCGATCCCGACTTGGTTGTGGAGTGGTACTTCAATGGCAAGAAACTGCCACATGGTCACCGTTTCCGCACTTTCCACGACTTTGGCATTGTTATCCTGGACATCCTCTACTGTTACGAGGAGAACTCTGGAGTGTACGAGTGCAGGGCTTACAATAAATATGGTGAGGATGTGACTCGGGCTTCGCTCAAGTGCGCCTCCAAGGCTAGCCTCATTCTGGATTCCCAGCTGCCGCGAGGCATGGAGGGAGGTCTGGAGAAGATTGCTAATCTTGAGTACAGCATGGTGCGCACTCGCGACGAAACCACCGAGGAGACCAAGGGCAAGGCTCCCGTCTTCACTGTACCGCTGGAGAACATCGAGAATCTGCGCGAGGGCGAGAATGCCCACTTCGAGGCTAGGATTACGCCAACTGATGATCCCAAGCTGAAAGTCGAGTGGTACTGGAACGGACGACCATTGAAGGCCGGCTCTCGGTTCCGCACTTTCTGCGACTTTGGATTTGTTATTCTGGAGATTTCCCCTGTCTATCCCGAGGATTCTGGCGAATACTCTTGCCGTGCTATCAACGAGTACGGCGAAGCTGTCACCACTGCCACCATGAAGATCCAGGGCAAGCGCAGCATCATTATGGAATCGCAACTGCCAAAGGGCATGGAGGGAACCATCGATCGCATCGCTGAACTGGAGGGATTGGGCTCCCGCAGCACCGAATTCGTGCCTGACGACGATACTGGCAAGCCGCCAGAGTTCATCACCACACCCTTCGACATGGTCATCACTGAGAACTCGCTGGCCCACTTCGAGTGCCGCCTGCAGCCCATCAACGACCCATCGATGCGTGTGGATTGGTTCCACAATGGCAAGGCCTTGTGGGCTGGCTCCCGCATCAAGACCATCAACGATTTCGGTTTCGTAATCCTTGAGATCGCCGGCTGCTATCAGCGCGACACGGGTCTGTACACTTGCAAGGCTACGAACAAGCACGGCGAGGCCACGGTCTCCTGCAAGTTGCAGGTTAAGGGTCGCCAGGGCATCGTTATGGAGCCCCAGCTGCCTTCCAACTTCCGCACTGGCACTGAGAGCCTGCAGAAGCTGGAGGAGAGCATGCACAAGCGCGAGGAGATTGTGATCGATGAGGAGCAGCCCAACCCGCCCAAGTTCACCGAGGACATCAAGGACAATTTGGATGTGCCCGAGGGCGGTCCAATTCACTTTGACTGCCGTGTCGAGCCTGTCGGCGATCCGAGCATGCGCATTGAATGGTTCTACAATGGTCGTGTCATGGCCACTGGCTCCAGGGTTCACCAGCTTAACGACTTTGGCTTTATTGCCTTGGATGTGGACTACATCTACGCCAGGGATTCGGGAGAGTATACTTGTCGGGCAACAAACAAGTGGGGCACTGCCACCACAACCGCCAAGGTTACCTGCAAGGGCAAGCACAATATTGTGTATGAATCTCAACTGCCCGAAGGCATGACCTCTGAAAAGTTGAAGGAACTGGAGCGCGGTCGCATCCCAGAGGCCCCCAAGGTGGTTGAACAGGAGTTCGGACCACCGAAATTCACTACGCAAATCACTTCAGTCACTGTTGATGAAGCTGAGGCTGTCCGATTCGAGTGCCAGGTGGAACCCAAGACGGATCCCAGCCTGCGTGTGGAATGGTACCGCAATGGCAAGCCACTGCCCTCTGGACATCGTTACAGGAACATTTTCGACATGGGCTTTGTCTCTTTGGACATTTTGTATGTGTATGGAGAGGACTCTGGTGAATACGTTTGCCGAGCTATCAACAACCACGGCGAGGATCGCACCAAGGCCACTGTGTCGTGCAAGAGTAAGTTGGATTTTTAAATTCAACTCGGATGTCCTCTTATTTTATTTCTTTTTTTTTAGAACTTCCTACCATCTTGCTGCAGAATCAAGTGCCTCGCGGCATGAAGCGTTCAGAGACTCTGACCCAAATGGAGGCCACTATCAAAAAGTACACCTCCGAGGTCCATTTGACCGAGGATGATCTCTTTGATCCCGATCGCAAGCAGCCTCCTCGTTTTGTCACCCAGATTAAGGAACAGCTCACTCTTACCGAGATGGCCGTGACCAAGTTTGAGTGCCAGCTGGCGCCGGTGGGTGATCCCAACATGAAGGTCGAGTGGTTCTTCAATGGCAAGCCTTTGCTATACAGTAAGTTTACTGAATTAATAACTTAGGCAATACAAGTTTATTAACGAATTTCTGTCCCTGCAGAGAACCGTTTCCAGCCTATCTACGATTTCGGTTATGTGGCCATGAACTTCGGATGGGTTTATCCCGAGGACAGTGGAGAGTATGTCTGCCGTGCCACCAACTTGTACGGCATGGATGAGACCCGTGCCATTATCAAGGTTTCTGGAAAGCCTGGTATTGTTTACGATTCGCAGCTGCCCGCTCACATGCAGAGCATTGACCGCATTCGCGAAATGGAAGCCTCATGGCAAGTGTAAGTATAAGTAATTTTTATTTTTTTGCTGTCAGTTTTGTTTTATTTTATCTTATCTTTTTCAGGGTGCCTGAAGAGGTTGATCCCGATGCCAAGCCAAGAACCAAGCCGGTCTTTGTGAGCAAACTGGAGCCACAGGTTGTGGAGGAGGGCGATCCAGCCCGCTTCTGTGTCCGTGTCACTGGACACCCACGTCCCAGGGTGATGTGGTTGATTAATGGCCACACTGTTGTGCATGTAAGTTACTTAAAAGTTCATAATCGGATTTCTACTATTTAAGAAAAAAAACATTTTTTAGGGCTCTCGCTATAAGCTAACCAACGATGGCATGTTCCATCTGGATGTCCCGAAGACACGTCAGTATGATACCGGCAAGGTGGAAGTGATTGCCCGCAATTCCGTGGGTGAATCTATTGCCACCACCGAGCTGAAGGTGGTTGCCCGTTCCGATGACTACCGTAATGTTCTAAAGAACTCTCCACGCCGTAAGTTTAACTCGATAAACACTCCAGCAACTCTGGAATTTTCTACTGATATAACAACAGCTATTAGAACGTTAACAATTTTTAAATGCAAATGTAGACTTTAGCTGACCAAACTAAATAAGGACACCACATGCTATATCACATAAAGAAACTCATTGTAAATATAAACATACCAACATACAACATGCCACAAAAGTTTACGTAGCAGTAGCACCCAAGTTTACATTCCAAGTAATATAAAAACAAAGCACATAGTTACCCAAAATTCCCAAAAAACAAAAATGCTTCCCAAGTCCCCAAGAGTCCCACCAATTATAGTACTTCAGTCAGCGCGAGAGACTTCAGAAGAGGAAATCGTGCAGAGGAAGCCAAGGAGAGGGACTCCATAAGTATGGCCGGACCTGGGGTAATATGGTTAAACCGTAGTTTTGCGTGTGCACTTTCCGTCTGTTCTAAACTGTGGTTATCATCCAGCTGATCATTGATCCCCTCTCTCTGTCTGTACTCATTTTGCTATCCGTCCCAAGAAAAATAGAAACCAAAGGAGCCAGTGAACCTCTCTGTGGAAATACCCAAAATCTTAACCCTTTAATCATAATTTCCATTAATTCGACTACTTGTAACTAAACTTTTAGCTCTTATGGCACGATTATTTCTTCTTTAACTCTTAAATGAAATTGCATGTGATTGAATCATAGTTTTACCGAGTCTAACTGTCTAGTTATAGAATTATAAACAATAAATAACACTATAAATCACTCCATGTTTAGCCTGGTACGACTACGAACTAGCCGCCTATCAGAAGGAGCGTCAGGAGAACGAACTGGAGAAGGTATTCGACGAGCGTAAGCAGGTGCAGTCTGAACAGGGCACCCACACCCTGAAGGGCGTCGAGCATCTAAAGCCAAAGCAGTACAAGCCGCCGACGCCAGACTGGCAGCAGAACGTCAAGGCCAAGAAGAGCGAGGACTACTACAACAAGCTGCAGGTTTTGGAGACCGAGCAACTGCTGAAGGAGACCAACCTGCGCAAGGACAATCACCAGTACGCCATTCCCGGCGAGAAGGTTGTGAGCAGCTCCCAGTCCAAGGGCATGGCCCAATCTTACGAAGAGAATCTGTAAGTATCAGAGTTTTCTTGGAAGCTTATAAATATTTCCCTCCCAAATATTTCCCTCTTAAAAAATTGTTTCCCTTCTTTCCACTTTAGTCAAGAGAAGACCAGCACCACTCAGGTGAAGCCTGCCCCGCCAAAGGGCACAGCCGAGCCCTCCGAGTCGTCCGTCCATGGCCGCGAAGTGCACATGAATAAGCAACAGCAGGTGCAGAAGGAGATCCAGGGTGACCTTGAGATCACCCGCAAGATCACCGCCACCGAGACCACCGAGGTGGAGCACAAGGGCACCATTCAGGAGCGCGTGGTCAAGGGACCCGTCAAGCCTGCCAAGGCTCCGGTCTTCACCAAAAAGATCCAACCCTGCCGCGTCTTTGAAAACGAGCAGGCCAAGTTCGAGGTGGAATTCGATGGAGAGCCTAATCCCACGGTCAAGTGGTACCGCGAGAGCTTCCCCATCCAGAACTCGCCGGATCTGCAAATCCACACCTTCAGTGGCAAGTCGATTCTGATCATCCGCCAGGTGTTCGTTGAAGATTCTGCAGTGTTCTCCTGCGTGGCCGAGAACCGTGGAGGCACCGCCAAGTGCAGTGCCAATCTGGTGGTCGAGGAACGTCGTCGCGCCGGCAAGGGTGGCATTCAGCCCCCTAGCTTTGTGAGCACCATCCAGAGCACCACTGTGGCCACCGGACAGTTGGCCCGCTTCGATGCCAAGGTCACCGGCACCCGTCCCTTCGACGTCTACTGGCTGAAGAACGGCATGAAGATCCAGCCGAGCATTAAGTTCAAGATGCTGGAGGAGGACGGAGTGCACACGTTGCTCATTATCGAGCCCTTCGCTGAGGATTCTGGTCGTTACGAGTGCGTGGCTGTCAATGCCGCTGGCGAGGCTCGCTGCGACGGCGATTGTATTGTTCAGTCGCCCAGCAAGCCGGACAAGCCCACCACTCCGGGCAGTGAGAAGGCCCCCCATATTGTGGAGCAGCTGAAGAGCCAATCGGTGGAGGAGGGAAGCAAGGTCATCTTCCGTTGCCGCGTGGACGGCAAGCCCACTCCCACCGCCCGCTGGATGCGCGGCGAGAACTTTGTGAAGCCATCCAGGTACTTCCAGATGAGTCGCCAAGGCGAGTACTATCAGCTGATCATCTCAGAGGCCTTCCCCGAGGACGAGGGCACCTACAAGTGCGTTGCCGAGAACAAGCTGGGCAGCATCCAGACCAGCGCCCAGCTGAAGGTCCGCCCCATTGAGAACCTGGACGCCCCGCCCACCATCACCGCCCTCAAGGATGTCTCCGTTACCGAGGGCATGCCCGCCCAGTTCAAGACGACGGTGACCGGCAAGGTGAAGGCCACCAGCGTGCAGTGGTTCCGCGAGGGTCAGCTGATCCCCGAGACACCCGATTTCCAGGTGGGTTAAAAGTTGATTGAGAATAATTGGGAATTAAGAAAAAGAATATAGACCCCTTAAATTCTACATTTTCCTGGGAATAAAATTAACTATGATTATTTTGCATAATCCTTGCAGATGATCTTCGATGGCAACAGCGCAGTGCTCCTGATTGGCACCACCTACGAGGAGGATTCGGGCATCTTTACTGTTCGCGTGACGTCGTCCACCGGCCAGGTTGAGTCCTCAGCCAAACTGACTGTTAAAAGTAAGGATTAAACTAAAAGCTAAGCCAAAACCGAAACCCAGAGTTCGAAAAACTAAGCAAAACCAAACGTAAGCGAACCGTGTTCAATCAAACCAACCAACCAACCAACATCAACAAAACAACTCCAAAGAATGCTCAAAAGAACAAAAAACAAAAAAAAAAAATTAAATTAAAAAAAAAAGAAAACTAAATCAAGAACAACGACTGTTAAGAATACCAATACTGACGCAACGAATCCCCGAGTTACTGACGTATTACAAACAGTTACTACTACTAGCCCCAACTACCTACCTATAATATATATGATCAACTAGTCGTAAAAGTTTGAGTGAGAGAGGAATATTTTAAAGCGAACCTGTCGAAACTTTCAACAAGGATTTTTTTCTAAACAATCAAACGAACGAGTTATTTTCTACTAACCATATATTGCAAAATGTGAGCAACAGCAAAGGAAATGCAACCCAAAACTATTTAATTTAAAGATGTCTAACACGAAAAACGTAACCAGAAAAAAAAAAACAAACCAAAAAAATTAAAGCAATTTTAATTGAAAAATAATAAAAACAATTACAAGTATTTTGCAACATAAATATTTATAGACCATTTTTCTTCTTCTGGCATGGCCAAGACAGCAGCAAGAGCAACAACAAGTGCTAGTAGAAAATTTTTCAAAAATTCTGCAGTGAGTTGAGTGAAAGTGTGGATATGACTCAAAGATATAGAAATATATAGAAAGATCTTTTAGCCCCTTGAGTTGAGTTATAAATAAGGCAGAGGCAGAGGCAGCAGCCTATGTACTTTTCGAAAACGAGCGCGCTAAGCAGGCCACTTTAGGAATACATAATAATTTTCAGTACCCGTCCGCAAATACTATATAGGCAGATATATAAATGAGTAGGATAGTTTTGGGGCCGTGTGCAAAACGCACATTTGTCCCGCCTCCGCTCGAGCGTGAAAGTTTTATTTTTCATTTGAATATTAGCATAAAATATTATGGATGACACATCTAGCGCAGCAGCAGCAGCAGCACGGTGCGCGTATCTAGTGTCTTGTATCTGCCAGATACACACACACACACACACACAACCAATATGAAAGATAGAACGTGCGCAAAAACTAGAGCAGCCCGTAGAGACCACAGCACGAACTGAAAATATCGAAAGCCATTCAGCCATGGGCTTTCAGCTGCCAGCCAAATCTTGTTCGCGCACTGCCGCCACCCTACCCAGGGATATATAGATAGAGTAGAGACATATGTGTTCTATTTTCAATTTCTTTTTTGGAGAATGTTTTGCTTTCGAGAACTAATTTCCAATAGATTAGCGTTAAAAAATCCGTTTCGCTATTTTTAGTCAGGCGGGGCTGTCTGGATTTCTGGTTCTTTCAGCTACAATGAAAAGCATTTATGTATTTTTCTCAAGTAAATCTTGAAATTTATTTCAATTTTTCTTTTCTTTTCAATAAAACGAAAACACCAGAACCGAAAAAATAATATATATATATTTTTGCTTAGGTGTATTACGGGGATTTTTCTAGTTTTAGAAAAAAAATACAATGATAAATTACCTGCTAGATGTTGTTGTTATTCTTGCTGCGACTGTCTATAAGGTGGATCAGGATCAGAGATGAGAGATATATACCGATCTTAGTCGGGGCCAACTCATACGCTTGGTCATTAGACGGCAAGAACATGAATTGATGATTCTGTTTATGGTGCAGAAACGAATTTAATTAGATTAATCAGTTACGGCTGTTCAGTCATTGAGCCGCGGGTCTCGAATGATGATTCATGTTTTCCCATAGTTTTATATTTATAGATGTCAGAGTCAGGTTGTTGTTTCCAAGCGATGATTTAGCCTTTGTAGTCCTCGTTTCGGCCTGAAATAGAAATCCATGTTAGAAAGGGTTCGATAGGATGGCTTTAAGATACTACTTACTATACCTTGTGATCAGACTTTTACCAATAACTCAGAACCGAATCTTGTCCCGGATGACCCTTCAGTCCATCGATGATGTTGAAGATAGCGACGATGATATGATGATGATGATGACGATGAAGAACTTGTATTGTTTATTTATATTGAACTTAATTTAATCAAAACTTTATTTATTTTGTAGTGATGTTGCATGAGATTTTATTATTCATTTTTTATTACTGCTTTTTACTAATTCGTTTCGTTACCATTATGTTTGTCACACACACTATCTTTCGTTCTCTTTCTCGTCCACTACCAATCATCCATTTTGTGTACAAAAGAAAAACAAACAAAACGAATCTAAATTTTGTCTAAATCGATTAAAGTTTTTGCCGCTTTTGCCGCCTTAAATTCATGTTTTTTCCTCTTCATTGACGAGAAGAAGCTTTACTAAAAAATTAATCATAAAAACTCATGCGACTTTCGTTTTAAGTTTTATCTACTGTATCTAGATTTCCGATTATATATATCTGCCAGTCTTTTGATTTATGTTTATGTTTACTCAATATCCCGATTGATCTGTGTGTTTTTAGTGTTCGATTACATTTACGATTACTTTGAACTTTGATTGATTTGTTTCCATTTATACACACACACTCACTCGCGAACACTCTCTTTTCTTCTTTTGTTGTTTAATTGTATCTCTCATGTATTTAATACTTAAAACCAATATCGCGTCTATAAATAAATCCAAGCAAAGTGCATAACAACTGGAAATTTGTTTTTGATAACTGCCAAATGCTCCTTGTTGCCGCTACCGCTGTCACTGCACCGCTGTTGCTTGCTACCCGTCATCCGAATGTCATCAGAAACTCAGCCCCAGCTGCTGGTACAGGAACACAGGTACAGGTAGGTGATGTGATGTTGATGCACTTGACAGAGCATTGAGTATACGCCCCGTCCACCAACCGAGGAAGTGGCCCGGTCTACCTCCTGATCTGTTCTGTTCTCTACATCCGACTGAGGCCGTTGGAGTGCGCCTCACTGCGCTCTGCGCTGCCTGTATGGCTGTATGGGCACCGAAAATATCGGCGCAGACACACCCCGCCCATAAATCTGTCGGGGGCTGTGCTGCTGCTGCCGCCTGCTGCTCAGCCCCACCTGGTGACGTAGCCGCCACTAATCAGATATCTATTTTCGGCCTTAATGTATACACAGGCATTTGAATTGTTTCGCTCTCAATTGTACACTTGCCTGGCCGCAATCCCACCCTTCCCCTCAGCGGCGATGACGATGATAATGATGATGATCTGAAGTCAAACGAATGTCACCGCGACTTGCTCAATTGCTGTCATGTCAATGTGCCAGATTTAGGTGCAGGTTAATGCAATTTAAATCATCAGCAAAGTGGACTCGTCACACCCGATTAGTGAATCACGAATCGTAGATAAACCGCCACCTCAGACCACTGACTATACGCACCTATTTTTATCAAAGCCAATTATCAAAAATATGTACTGACCTAGGGCCCGATCCCATTTATGCTTTTTTCACGGTCAACGCCGATGAGCTGTCAGCCAAGCAAAAATGTATAATTTAAACGCACAGCTATGAATTGGAAGGTTTTGGGTTTCCACCTCCTAGAATCCAAAGCAGCCTTATTTATTTATCATGTTCGGCCATAAATTGAAACTAAATTTAAATATTCAAGTTCATTGTTCGCATATGCCAAAGAAGTACGAATTATTTTTAATCCTTGTGCAGGCACAAATTATGATTTGCTTTTCTGGGTGGGCGAGCAGGTAAGTGGCCACATAAATCAGCAAGAATGACTCAATTGTTATTTAATTACATTTTGAGATGTGGTAGAAAAGTCCCTTGATTTTTTGAATAATTCCTCATTCAAAAGAATTACATTTTTTAATGAAAACTATTACCTATGACTTTCCAACTCCAAACAAAAACTACATCAGTTTCGGTTTGATTGCTTATGCATTGCCATGAAATGTTGCCTTAACAAAGCATTAAATATTTACATTTTTATGTTCATTGTTTACCATATAACTATTATTTGTTTTTAAAAGTTCATGATAAAAATACAAAAAATAATCTACATAAAAAGAAAAGAATGCAAAGAAAGGAAAACTAGGTTAGTATGTTAACAAAGGTATGAAACTCAGAAACAAAAATTAAAAAAATCTTCCCCTTTCGAACTCTGGCTGCATTTAGCTATCTATCTCCCATTCGATGGTTTTACTAAATGGTACCTTCCCTTAATCCATCCTTTTGTAGAACGACGCATCTCGGCCTTTCAATTGAGAACGATTGATTCCGCCGAGGATGAGTCCTCTTCATCTGGCCGGGAGGACAGTGCCCCCGAGTCGCCCCATGCTTTCCAACCTGGCCAGCAACCCGGCCAGCAGTTTGGTCAATTCCTGGGCGTCAACGGGCAGGTCCAGCATCAGGGAAGGTCACGCAATAAGAAACCCAAAGTACGCAGCAAGTCTTTGCAGCCACCAACCAATGTCATACCATGGCGTAAATCATCGCGTCCCAATCGTGGACGCTCCCTGGACAAGGGTGTGTTCCTGCCAGGCTTCAAGCCAGAGCCGGTCAAGTCTTGGACCGAGGAGACCATCAGCTTGAAGGCTACACCGATTGAGAAGAAGAAGCCCACGCCCAAGTTAGAGGCAGCTACGGTTGTCCTCAAATCTATTAAGACTGAACGTGATCAGGGCATTATGAGCTTGGGTGCTACTCTAGAGCAAATCATTGCAGGCAAGACCGAGAAGGAGGCGGTTCCTTGGATCACAATGCGTGAAAAGCTAAAGGCTGTGGAGAGTGTGCAGGAACAACTGAACAAATTCGACTTGGACGAGGTCTACTTGCGTCCGCTCGAGGGTCAAATTGAAACGGACGAGCAGTTGCCGCAACAGGCCCAAGTGGAGCAGGTGCAGCGCACCAAGGAGATTCAACGGCTGAAGAGCATGGAGAGTGTCGAGATCATGGAGATGACCGACCAGATCGATAAGCTCATTACACAGCAGCAAAACAACAAGGATCTCATACCTTGGAAGGAGATGCGCCAGCAGCTCAAGAGTGTGCAGAGGGTGACCAAGCAGATTGACAAGTTCAAGATCGAAGAAGTCGAGCTGCGGCACTTGCAGGCCCAGCAGGCCATCGCCGAAGAGTTCCAAATGGGAACTGCTGATGAGACCGTAATCATGACTGTTGATGAGAGCTCGAAGGGTTCGATCTCCAAGGTGATGCGACGCGATGAGCTGCAACAGTACGAAGATCAATCCAATATCTATAAGCAGCAGTTCATCACCACCGAGGATGTGAATATCATGCATGTCTCGGAGCGCGAGAAACTGGAGGCCCAGAGACTGCTACGTGAACAGCAGGCGGTCAACTGGCGTCAACAGCAACAGCGCCCACAACTGCAGCCCCTTACCTCAGTCGAGGATACGATCACCTCACAGACCACAGAGAGGCAGAAATTGATCCAGCAGCAGAGTCTCATCGAGGAAGCTCAGCGCCAGCAGTTTGTCCAGGTCGAAGACTCACAGATGATGAGTCTGGAGCAGTACGAACACCAAAAGATGATAAACCAGCGCACCCAGCACGAGGCCTTTAACTGGCGCCAGCCGCGAGAGCCTCAGAAGTTCGTTCAGGTTGAAGACTCTTCTTTGCTTCACCTGCAGGAGCGTCAGGACACGCAACAGCAGCAGCTGCTGCAGCAGGAAGCTGTCATGTGGGAGCGCGGTAGGAAGAAGCCGGAGCAGCCTCAAGCCTTCCAGCCCCAGCAGGCGCCTGCCCATGAAGAATATGTGGACAAGCCAAGGACATACGAGGAAATGCACGACGAGTTGGTAGAGCCCGTCCCGGTTCAACAACCACAACAGGTGCCCGTCATGTGGGAGAGGGGAAAGAAGAATCCACAGCCTCAGCCGCAGACCTACGAAGAGGCACACGACGAGCTGGTTGAACCCACTCCTGTTCAGCAACCCGAACAGGTGCCTGTCATGTGGGAACGCGGCAAAAAGAAGGTGGTGCAGGAGCAGTCCATCACTTCACAGGAAGTGGTGCAAACCTCTGAAGTCATTCAGCAACAAGTCGTTGAGGAGACAAAGAAGACAGCTGTTCGCCGGGTGATTTTGCCAAGAGAGCCGGAGCAGAAGGTGGAGCAAGTTTCCTTGAAGCCAACGCCCCGACAACGTCCCAAGGAAGTGCAAAAGGCTGAGGAGTTCCAACTGAAGCCACTGAAGACTACTAGAACCGTTCAGGAAGCCGTTCAGCAGACAGCATTGAAAACTTACGAAGAGGCCACCGATGAACTGGCTGAAGAAACTGTACCCCAAGTGCAAGAACAACCGCAGCCTGTCCTGTGGGAACGCGGCAAGAAGAAGCCTCAACAACCCGAGCAACAAGTGCCTGAAATACCCCAAACGCTCGAAGTTGCTGTTGACACCTTAGAAGAGGAGGTACCTAAAACAGCTGAGCCACAACCGCAGCCTGTTTTGTGGGAGCGTGGCAAAAAGAAGAAGCCAGAACAGCAAGTCGTCGAGGAAGTGCCCAAGACCCTTGAGATTGCTCAGGACACTTTGGAGGAGGAGGTAGCCAAGCCAGTCGAAACTCAACCTCAGCCTGTCATGTGGGAACGCGGAAAGAAGAAGAAGCCGCAGCCAGAACAGGTTGTCGAAGAAAAGCTCGAAGAGGCGCCTACAAAGTCTTACGAAGAAGCGGTCGATGTGCTGCCCGAAGAGCCTAAGGTGGAGGAGAAGCCAGAGCCGGTCTTATGGCAACGTGGCAAAAAGAAGCCTCAAAAACCAGAACCAGTAGAAGAAGTACATCCCGATGAGGTCGATGCGCAGATCCAGAAAGTCGTGGAGGAAGAGCAGGTCATTGTCGAAGAAAAGCGTAGAATCAAGAAGACTAAGAAACCAAAACCAACGAAAACTGCTTCCGAGGAGGTGGTTGAAGAGCAACCAGAAGAAGACATTCCCGAAGAAGAGGAAGTTCCTCAGGAAGAAATTATCGAGGAACAGGTTGAAATCGTTGAAGAAAAGCGTAAGGTTAAGAAGACAAAGAAGCCAAAGCCAACTACACAGGTAACCGAGACAGAACAACCCGAGGAAGAGGTCATTGAAGAGCAAGAAGAAATAGTCCAAGAACAGCAGGAAATTGTTGAAGAAAAAGGCAAGGTTAAAAAGGTTAAGAAGCCAAAGGCCATTGTAGAAAAGACCGAAACTGAGGAAGAGCAGCCAGAAGAGGAAATCCCTGAAGAAGAGGTTGTTGAAGAGCTGGAAACGATTGTGGAAGAACAACAAGAAGTTGTTGAAGAAAAGAAAAAGGTCAAGAAGGTTAAGAAGCCCAAACCAACCATTGAAAAGACTGATGTCGAGGAACTGGAACAGCCTGAAGAGGAGGTCCCAGAAGAGCAGGTGGAGATTACTGAAGAACAAGAAGAAATCGTTGAAGAAAAGCGCAAGGTGAAAAAGGTAAAGAAGCCCAAGAAGATTGTGGAGGAAGGCCACCCGCAAGAGGAGGTTCCACAAGAAGAGGAAGTCATCGAGGAACAAGAGGAGGTTGTTGAGGAGAAGCGCAAGGTGAAGAAGGTAAAGAAACCTAAGAAAATGGTTGAAGATGACACTGAAGAACAGCCAGAAGAAATCGAGGGGCCGCAAATCGAGGAGGTTGAAGAAATTCAAGAATCCGTCCCCGAAGAACCGAAGAAGCCCAAGCCTGCTCCTCAGGCCCAGGAGGTTGAGCAGGTCGAAAAGGTAACGCTCAAGCCTGCTCCCAGGAAACAACGGCCTTTGCCTGAGAAGGAACAACTGGAGGAGGTATCTTTGAAGCCACTGAAAAAGACTGCTCTTGTCTCGGAAACAACTCAGCCTGAAACACCAGAAACTGAATTTGAGGTCAAGGAGCAAGTTATTACAACTGTGGACCAAGTAGTCGACGTGACAAAGAAACGTGTTAAAAAGAAGAAGCCCAAGGCAAAGACCGACACTGAGGAGCCAATCGAAGAGCCAGTCGAGGATGTCGAAGAAGAGGAAGAAATACAGCCGGAAGAGGAGCAACCTGTCGAAGAACCTGTAGAAGAACAACCTGAAGAGGAAGTGGCACCCGAACAAAAAATAGCTCCCAAGCCAAAGCCGCAGAAACAGGAAATCATTGAAAAGGTTGAAGAGGTTGCCCTTAAGCGGGTTACTCGGCCAAAGAAGCAGCTTCCCGAAGAGGCGACCATCGAGGAAGTGCGCTTGAAGCCAACTCAACGTACCTCCGTCAAGCCCGAGGAGGTAACGCTGGAAGCTGTCGACTTGCTGCACGTCGAGAAAACGGAGCAAGAAATCGTGCAGGAGGAGAAGCGTAAGACCAAGAAGGTGAAGAAGCCAAAGCACGAAGACTTAGCCGAAATCCCCGATGCTGAGCCCACCCAGCTGGAAGAGGCAGAGCACATCGACATCGTTAAGGAGCCAAAGCCAGAGGAAGAGCAACCCCAAGTGCCGTGGAAACGAGGAGAAAAGAAGAAGCCGGTTGAGGATGTTTTGGAGGAAAAGAAATGGCCAACAGGCAAGCGGCGTCCATTGGCCGCAGAACAGCCTGAGGAAGTCCAGCTTAAGCCGATTCCATCCAAACCTGTAGAAGAACCGCAGAAGCCAGAAAAGGCAATTCCCGGTCCACAACTTGTGCCCGAAGAAAAGCCAGAAAGCGAAGAAGAGGAGCTTGAACTTGAACCTCTTAAGCTGCCCGAGGACACACAGCCCAAGGAGCCCAAGGCCAAAAAGGAGAAGAAGAAGAAGCCCAAGCTGAAGAAGGCCACACCCTCTGTTGATGAGGTATCAGAAGAAGTGGCCGAGCCATTTGATGAACCCATTGCGGAGGAAGATGAAGTTGAAGAGCTGCCCGCGGACGACGATAAGGTGGTGGCAGTTTCGGAAGATGTGCTGCCGGAAGAAGAAGTTGTGACCACCGAGGAGACGCCTGAAGCTAAGCAGAAGGCGCACAAGAAGCGCACAAAACGCCTTAAGCAGGCTTCTATCGAAGGACAGCCCCAGTTGCTGGAAGCTGCAATTGCTGAAATCGAAAAGGTGGATGAAATATCCCAGGAGATCTCACAAAAGACTATTACCCTACTCAAGAAGACTGAAGACACAAGACCTCAATTCATCACGACTGAACAGCTTATCGAGCTGGATGTGGAGGACGTCCGACGTGATCTCGAGATGAAGGTTACCTCGAATATCATCAAGAAAGAAAAGCGTCGTGTGGTACTGGACGACAGCCAACCGCTGCCAGAGCTGGAACTGATTACGCAGAAGCGTGTCCAGGAGGGCATCGATAAGGTGGCTGATGAAGAGCTCATCGAGGACCAGCAGCTCACACAAAACCAGCAGGAGACGACCACATCCGAGGTGATTGGTCAGGAACGCAAGCTGGTCAAGAAGAAGAAGAAGGAGATCAAGCCTCCAAGGATTACTGAGAAGCTTCGTCCCCGCCAATGTGTTCCCGAGGAGCCGACGGTTCTCGAGTGCAAGGTGGAGGGTGTTCCCTTCCCCGAAATCAACTGGTACTTTAACGACATCCTGCTGTTCGCTTCGGAGAAGTACGAGATCACGGTCGTCGAGCAGGTGGCCAAGCTAAAGATTGCCAAGGTCACACCCAGCGATGTGGGCGTCTACACATGTGAGGCCAAGAACGAGGCTGGAGTGGCAACAAGTCGTACCAACATTATTTTAGGTAAGTGCAATCCATGTTTATTTTTAGGTTCAATCCAATCAAATCTCTTCGTATTTTTTGCGAATTATCTGGAGACTAAAAAAAAAATTCAGTCTCTTATTTAATTTTCCCCGTCCTCCCAGACCTTTTGTATATAAAATTTCCCTTCCAAAACACCAGAACACACAATATTCTTAAATATCCCTTATTCACATTGAATACAGAAAAAGAACAAGGAGTTGCCCCACAGTTTACCAAACCACTTAAGATAGAGTTTACTGAGGAGAAGCAGCCCGAGCGGCTCAAGGTTACGGTAACCTGTCAGGTGACAGGCAAACCAAACCCTCAGGTTAAATGGTACAGAGGTATAGAGGAAGTCATTCCCAGCGAGACCGTGCAAATGTTCTACGATGAAAAGACCGGCGACGTGGCTCTGGAGGTTATAAATCCCACTCCCAACGAGGCAGTTGTCTACTCTGTGCAGGCCCAGAATCAATTTGGACGCGCTATCGGCAACGCAAATATCATGAGTCGCGTTGATGAAGTGGCCAAAGAAATACTGAAGGCACCTACGGTAACTCCACTGAATGCAGTTGTTGTACCCACTGGAGGTACACTGTTCTTTGAAGCCAAGTACGATGGCCTGCCCAGGCCAGAGGTCAAATGGATGCGAAATGGCCGTGAAGTTGTCGAGAATGAGGAGATCATCATAGAGACCACAGAGACGACAACCACAATTAAGGTTATTAATATGACGCGCAAGCGCACTGGCAAATATGAGGTCTGGGCCAAGAACAAGGTGGGTGAGGCCAAGTCATCTGGATCCGTGGTCGTCTCAGATCATAAGCCCGATGAGCAAATTAAGCCGCCAAGATTCATCCAGCCCCTGGAACCCAAATACTTTGGCGAACACGAAGTGGCCATTATCGAGGCTGTTGTGGAGTCCGAGCCATTATCGTCCTTCCAGTGGTTTGTGCACAATGAGCCCATCAAGAGCTCCAACGAAGTGCGCATCGTGAGCCAGGCCAACAAGTCAACGTTGCTGATTGAGGACTTCCAGAAGAAATTCACCGGACCCTTTACTTGCCGAGCCGAGAACGTAGGTGGTTCGGTGACTTCAACTGCCACGGTCAACCTAATTGAGTCTCTGCCCGAGGAGGAGGCGGTAGAATTTGAATCGCCGCGATTCATCGAAGAACTTATTAAGCCCGTGGAGGTAATGGATGGCGAGGCATTGCTGCTGACCTGCCAAGTTACTGGCAAGCCCACGCCCAAAGTGGAGTGGTACCACAATGAGGAGAAGATCGTCGAGAACAAGGAAACTACGATATCGCAAGACTTGCAAGGCAATTGCCAGCTGCAGATTACGGAAGTGTTCCCCGAAAACGAGGGCCAATATGAGTGCGTGGCCACGAACAAGATTGGCAAGAGCGTGTCCAAGACAAACGTTAAAATTCAAGGTACTTGTGATGGTATCTATCGGTAGTTTATTAGTTAACCAGATGGAAGTAGTGCCACTCTACACACTACATGCATCCCACACCTAGATAGGTTTTCCAATAACTACACTATCCCCTCTCTGACAAATGAGTTTATACTAACTGGCTTAGAGATAGCCTGCATGTGATTCTACCTTTCCGAAAGTCTTACCTGTCTATCAAGTCCATTAAATAATTTCCTTCCACTTTTTCGGTCACCTCATTGACCAATTCTTTTTGTACATAATCTTCCGTTTTTTTGAGTTCGTTGCATTTCGGTGAGGAGACACAATTATATTGATAATGCTTTCGAATGTGTATTTTTTAGCATTTGAATATATCCCCGATTCTGAAATCACTGGACTCACAGGATCTGAGGAGGATCTACTTGATAGAGTAAGCCTAATTGTTGTAAATGTGTTCTCAACTCAAGGTTTTACCGTGCTAATTCAAAATGTTATAACGCAAACCATTCTAGACCCTCTCAATCGACGAACAAGCACCGAAAATTATTAAAAAGCTACCAGAGAAAATCGAGCCCAAAGAGGGTGAGCAAGCGAAGCTGGAAGTTAAGGTCATTGGAAAACCAAAACCAAAGGTCAAATGGCTGCGCGACGACGAGCAGATATTCGCTTCCGAGGAATATCAAATCGAAAATTTCGACGACGGCACCTCAGTGTTGGTCATTAATCACGTCTATCCCGATGATTTGGGTACAATTAGTTTTGAGGCGTACAATCCACTGGGTGTGGCTGTGACCACGGCACTCTTTGC
This sequence comes from Drosophila ogumai, assembly GCA_018904815.1. NCBI lineage: Eukaryota > Metazoa > Arthropoda > Insecta > Diptera > Drosophilidae > Drosophila > Drosophila ogumai. The sequence goes on along the minus strand of JAEIIJ010017386.1, from coordinate 10,219 downwards.
GGTCGAAGGTACTATTATGGTTTATCCCTCATATAGTCCACTCTTTAATATAAATCAACTGTTATTTGGCTTTGTTAGTGAAATTCTTTTTCAGGTTTTGCAGCTGCCTTTAAAAAATAAAAATAAATCCCTCCCTTTCCCCAACCCCTACCCGAACCAAAATACAATTAATTGTAACGATTCCAATCAAAATTCCACTTACACTTTACTTTTAAACACTCGTAGAACTGTACACCATAAATTACAGAAGGCCACACACGTTATTAGGCTAAGGAAAACTAGTTGAATTTTACAGAAATTTTTGGTCTTATTTTTTCGTAAACAAATATAATAATGATTTCAATTATTACTTCCCATCCGTATACGTAAAGGCATCGTTGGATCGAAGGATTACCGCAAGCCGGAATGGGTGACTCACATGGAGGAAATGCAGGTGGCTCTCAAGGGTATGTATCCTCACTAATGCCAGCTCTGTTTTACCACTGTTATGTGTATATGTGTTTTAATTTCGTGTTACCAACACACAAATGTCTTCTGTGCCATTGTCTTAAACCACAAAACTAAGTAAAACAATTCACAAAGTCTCTCTGTCCTCTGTCTCCCGTCTTCTTCTTCTATTGTCTGTCTCTATTTTGTATTTGTCCATGTATAGTACTTTGTATCGTACAAACAACAACAAAAACAAACAACCTGTGAAGTACCCTTCCCTCGAAATAAAAAATAAAATAAAACTGTGGCTTTGTGATTGTCTTGGTCCCCTACAGCTCTAAGGCTTGACCCCACCCCCCAAAAAACCCCCACCCTCTATAAGTAAAATTATCCAAAAAGTAAACGCCAATATAATAGAACTTTTAGTATACATTTAAAATTATATATCGTACGTGTATCAAATGTATCTCTTACAGTATCAATATCAGTATCTCATCTGCAAGTAATTGGTTGTATTCGATTCGCAATTATTCAAAATTTCAACTAACCCCATGTTAAAAAAAAAGTGTTCAATTCAATCCAAAGAAATTATATAACATTCCCAGAACGCTGCTTGCTCAACTCTTCAAATGATCGAATAATCCGATTTTGAATGTACTAACAACTTGTTTAAGTGTTTCTGTTCACTATATTCATAGCTCTATACTCACATTAACTTCAAAATCAAACAGACAAATATATTTGTATGCAACACAACTTCCACAAGAACACCGATTATGTTAGTCTGTGTAAGTACACGTAATGAACACGCACCCATCCCAACGCCAACGCTTTTAGATTTTCTAGTTAGACTCTAATCCATAGATATTATGCATCTCTGTGCTTATAGCTGCTAAATGCTCGCCATCACTACTAAACGAAATGCGTGACTGCCGTGCTGCCTTAGGTGAAACAGCAAAGTTCTCGATACAGTTTGCTGGCAACCCGATACCAGGTATTGTACGAGTATTTGATAGAGTTTTTGCTTTCGGGGCTGAATATGCTGCTTGGTTTCTAACCCTCTGACTATAGATATTCAATGGTATTTCAACAACGTTCAGCTTAGGGCATCCGAAAAGTATCGCATGGTAGTGCAGGAACACGAAGCAACGCTAGAAATACTGAAAATTACAAACGAAGACTGCGGTTACTACAACTGCAAGCTGATCAACGAGATTGGCATGACCATGACGCGAGGCAAGTTTGAAATATCCTCGACCAGTGCCATGGACGAGATTGTTGAGAAAAGCAAGACCAAGACCTTCAAAAAGAAGGCTGGAAAGAAGACAGTGGTGAGGAGATCCGCCGGGGCTTCAGAGTCTCAGGCGGTGCAAAAGACAGAGATCCGAATTGTTCCAGCTGCCACCACAGAAACCACCATGAATGTGATCAAGGTGAGGCAACCCGTATCCATACTCGTGGAAAAGAGCGAGGTCTCCGAGGTAATGGAGGTAAAAGATCGAAAGGTTGCCGATGCCGAGCAGCGCACCAGTCAGATAATCGAAGATGTCGAAGAGATCGAAGAGGTGGAAGAGTTCGAGGAAAAAATGGAGAGAAATGACACGGAAGAGGAGGAGGTGGAAGTTGAAGTTAAAGAAGAGAAGAAAGAAACTTACACATCCACTAAGAAAATAGAGATTACGAAAACTGTGGAAATAATTCGCAGCAAAATCACCCAGAAGACCATTACTATCGAGGATATTCAAGTGATATCCCACCACGAGGAGGTCCAATGGCTGCTCGAGTCAATTGAGGCCGAGTCCTTTGGCAAGATTGGCGAATCCGCTCTCCGAGATTTGGCCACAATTGGCCTGCTCTTGCGCTACGGTTGCAATCACTACGAAATCACATATATGTATGAACAGAACATATTCATATCCTTGAAGAAGCCCGAATCGCAGTCGGCCCTGGTGCAGCTCGTTGAGCGGGAGGGCCACGAAGAGCTGATCTCCCAAATACTGAGCGAGTCTTCGAACGAGGACGAGACCATCCTAGCGGCTACTGTTGGATTCAAGGCCTTCATCCGAATGATTCAGACGTATGAAATCACCATTGAGATCGTCATACGAAAGTTTGTTAGGGAGGACTTCATATCCCAGGACTGGAAAATATGCGGAAAGGAGGTTTGAATTTTGTTCAATGTGTTTCTTCTTTTGTTTGTCTTTCTGTGTTTTGTGCAGACAGTTGAAATGCCGAAAAAAAAACATTTCTAAAATGTATATTTTTGTTTCTCTAATTGGGGTTCAATTTTTGCATTTCAACTAGGGTTAAATAAGCTTGAAGAAATCAGAAAAAAAATATATATTGGGCAGATATATCTACTTAGTATTTACATGTTTCAAACATTTTTATCTACTTTGATTTACGGAAATCTAGAGAATAGTAGAGACATCGCAAATAATCGAAAGTCACGAGGCTATCACACATGTGAAAATAGGTGAGTGTCAGTGAGCAAGCCGCTTAAGTAGTTAATATGCTATAGCCTATATTAATATAACACAAATATTATAATTTGCGTACTTAAAAAAGTTTATATTTATCTCTTTTTTTTTATTATGTAACTCTGCTTGTAAAACTTTCCTACGCTTTTCGTGCCACTCCCAAAACACGGCCAATAAAACCTCATACCATATTCGACAGAGGAAACATTTGTCGAGGAACGAACGATAATTGTCCAAGAAGGTTTGAACATAAACACAGATGTTCTGTAAACAAAAACCAAAAAAAAAAAAAAAAAAAACTCCACCAGTTATATAAATCCCACCAGTAACAACGATGTACCATCCCACGAACTACTCAACTACAGTCTAATTAATATTATTAAAAAAAAATCAAACTGCAAAAACAATAATATATATTGTCTATACAAATATAACAATTAAATCTTGTTAAGTCAAAACAAACAAATCATGTGTATATTCTAAAAAGACGCCACCGAATAATCTAGTTACCCATTAACCGCTAATCACCGCCACTAAAAGTTTTATCTACTTGATTAACGAGTTCCATATCTTGCTGCCGCTGCTATATACCATATAAGCTTTAACTATTTTTTCGCCCACTTTAATGCTTTTGCAATATGCATTCAATTTCAAGAGTAGAAGAGCTTTACTCCCTTGCCCGCCAAACAGGACAACTTTCTGATGTTTAACGAGGTAAGGTCTATCTCCAAATTACGGTCTGTTTGCCTACACCATTTGTAAATAGATCAAAATGCCATCATTCACCTTTCGTTTACTGTGCAACTCATTTTGCTTTACCGCTTGCAACACAGATACTAAATGAATGAGGCTTGCACGGCTTACTGCTGTTAGCTGACATCACTGTTAGTGTATTGTTTTTTAATAGCAACACAAAGAGAGCTCGACATTGTCATTGTTTAATTACATTACATTCACAGAAACAGCAACCACTCAGGTGGAAAAACAGTTCATACAGCAACAACAAGAACATGTGCAAATACAAGTACAACAACAAGAACAAGTGCAGATACAGGCTCAGGCTGAACAAATTGTGCAGAAGAAAACGAAAACTAAAATCACCAAAAAGCATAAAAAACACACAGAACAAGAACAAAAACGGGAAGAGGAGGTTGTCGAGTCTATCGAATACGAACAACGCGAAACACTGGCATTGGCCCATGAAACAAGCACAGGATCACCAAAGGCAGAAACTCTCGAGCAAATCGAAGAGCTTCAGCCCACATACGAGACACTATCCACGCAAAATCAGCCACAAGACACGCTCGAATCCGTTGCGGTTGCAGTCACCACAGAACTTTCTACACCGAAGCCAGTTTCAGCTCAGGCGCAGGACCACATATTACCCCAGAAGGTATTGGCTGTTAGTGAGGAGAGAGTAGCGCTCGATGAAGTTAGCATCAGCAAACAATTACCACAACCTGAAGAAAGCAAGCTAAGTCAAGAGGTTGAAATCAGACAAAAGCACGCTGCTGATGTCTCTGAAGCCGAGACAGCCGAGGCTCCCAAGGAACTACAACCGTCCAAGATTCCGAAGTCAGTAAAGGCCCAGCGCAAGTTAAAAGAATCACGTCCCCTGCTGGTTGAAGCTCCCAGCGTGGAGGAAGCCATCGAGGATCTAGAACCACTAAAGACCATTACTCAACAGGCTCACGGTGACATCTTGCTGTCGCATGAGCTAAGCGAAGAGCAGCCATCTACACTGGAGAACTTTACGCAGCTGAAACCCATAGAAACTACTAAGGAAACCGTTCAGCCAAACTTACTAAATCAGGAGGAGGTAATTATCACAGAAGTAATGAGCAGCGAATCGTTTGGAAAAGAAGTCACCCAGGAGAAGCCAGCTACCGACACGATCACTCCACAAGTAACCCCTAATATCAGTCTTGCCATTAGCGAGTGCCAACCGGAAGACTCAGTTGGAGAACTGCAGCCAACCGCTGAAACTCGCTCGGAGACATCCACAACATCTGTTATGGAACACAAGGCGGCGAGTGGAAGTGCTCCAGAAGTCTTGGAAAGCGTACAGCCGATGGCGTTGGAGGCTCAACCAACCAAGAGTGTGGCAGATATCACAGTTAAGGCCGAGGAGATCCCAGTTGTAGTCCAAGAAACTGAACCCTTCGACAGTCTGGCCGAGAGCGAGGTGCCCAAGACACGGACTGCCGACATCAAAGCCATGGAACAATTGGTGTTGGCCGAGGGCTTGCTAAATATTACTGCAGATTCTCAGAGTCCCATCGAAGAGAACTTGCCCATCTTTAAGACTGATGCCAAGGAAGCCAGTATGGACATACAGGCTCAAATTCATGTCACCACCGAGGAAACCGTATCACATGAAGAAGCCACAAAGGATATGGGACTGATTAATATTCCAAAATTGTCAGAGGGAACTCTGGGGCAAACTGTTGCCTTGACCATTGGGGAAACGCTTGAGACAACTATTTCAGAAATGGCACAGGAACTCGTTGAACCTCTGGTCGAATCAACGAAACCAGCAAAGGGCACCATAACGAAGCCCTATGGAACAGCGGAAAGTAGTAAAGAGGAACTTTTCGATTCACTGGGTTTCGTGCCAGACGAAGATCGCAAGACAGCTCACGGAAAGGTGAATATTGTTGAAGGCGAAGGTGTGGCAGAAATTCAGACGGCTAATGTGATAGACGCAGAAGAAGAGTTTTTGTCACCGGTTCCACAGTTCATGGATGCCAAATTGGAGTTTGTCGAACAGGCAGCATTGGAGGTCAAGCAAGACACAACTGAGGAAAAGGAACAAATCCTGTCTCCTGATGCAGATCAGATTTCACAGACGGCAACACAAAAGATAACTACCGCTGAGCTTAAGGTAACTAGCGTGTTTATAGTTCAACCAGACCATACATCCAGTGATATTATTACTGAAGACACAAAGTCGGCAGAGGCAAATAAAGTATTTGAGTCGATGCCAATTGGAGTTGCAACTAAGCCCGATCTGTTGGAGAGCACTGGTCCTATGGAACCAGCTCAACAACCTGAGCTTAAAACAGGAAACATTTCACTGATTGACAACCAACAGCCTTTGGAGGTTACCAATGTACAAATAACCGAGACTAGCACCGAACTACCAGACATTCTGCCAAAGGAGAAAATTACCAACGCCCAGCCCATCACCGATATCTTTAATTATGCCGAGGGTCTTGAGATAATTCCATTGGAGTCCACTAGAAATAAAGCCGAAGACAGCAAACCAAGTTTAGTACTTGCTGAAGTAAGCATGCCGCAGCAATATGGAACAGATATTGCAGAGCAGGCGCCATTGGAAAGCATCGAGGGACGCACGGATGATGTGCATCCTGCCCTGCAGACCACAGAAAGTCACTTTAGTCTGATGCAGCCACTGGAAACGAGATCATGCGTAACACTTGAGGGGGAATCAACTCTTGCGTCTGAGGAGCAACTTGCTTTGCAGAGTGCTGTTATTGGCACATCTGGACCTTTGCAGGTTGCCAACACTTTGAGACCTCAACATATGGAGTCGCTAGATGAGATTGACCACCAGAAACAGCCTAATCAGCAGGCACATTTTAATATAGGAGAAATCACCCTACCCAATATCGAAGAAAACATCATTTGTGATGCCTTAAATGACTATACAATACCAGAACTGAAATTGTCATCGGTTAGCAACGTGCAGTTAATAGAAACTTCAACAGCTTTAAAAACAAGTACAACAATTACGAGCGAGAATACATCGGACCTAAAAGATCTTGATATTCCACAGCAAGTTAATGTTACACCCAAATTAAATGATTTCACCCAGAAAGTTCCACTCTCGGAGGAAGCAAGAATTCTTGATCATGTTTCTGACCTAGACGACATTCAACTTCCATCGGCAACTAGTCAACCTACAATAAGTAGTTTCCACGAAATTAATGTAAACGAAACTGAAGTTCTAGAGAAAGAGGAGCTTCTTGAAGGAGTTGCACAGCCAAGTGAACAACTAATTAATGTTGCCTTAGACTCTACTACGAGTATAGCAGTGACACGTCAGGAAGATACCTTTGAGCAGGAACAGGGTCTTAAGGTACCTTTTGTTCAGTCGGAACAGGCCAGACTTATTTCATCAGAGCTCCTTCGTTTGCCTGTATCAGAAGACACGACTGAAATCCTATCCACTGGAGACTTGCAAGATTTCGAAGCAAGAAAACGTTTTGCGTCTTCGAAAATGGATCTTTTAAGTGAAACAAAGTCATCAGAAACTATAATATATGACACGGTTTTAAAATCCCAAGACTCTGATCAGCCGGATACAGTAGTCCCACAGCAGTCTGTAGTAGCCTTCGAACATGCTTTGGTCACCGGAAACATAGTTTTTGATACAACTGAGCGTGTTGAGGACATGCCTGTAAACCTAAGAACGGCAACCAAAACCCAGGATAATCTTAGTCATTCGATAATTGAAAGATATCAAAGTATACTGGAGTCGGAAATAAGTCATAAAGATGAAATTACCCCCAAGCAAACAGCGAAACTACTGGACAATACCCAAACTCGGCTTGCAAAGCTCGTTGACGAAGTCACCTTCTATGAGGCAACAGAGGAGGCTCAAAAAACAGATAAGCATCTGGCACAGACAGCGGAACTCACTCATGAGGTCGGACAGGTTCAAACAACCGAACTTCAGCAAACTGTTGAGACAGAGAAGGTATTTACAAGTCCAGAACAATCCTACGCAATAGCCACGTCCGATGAAATACCTTTGCGGCTTGGTTTACCCATAACTACAAAAACACAAACTGTAGAGGGACTGCATGATCTGGAAACGTTACAAGGGGACGAGAAGATTGCTCAAATATCATTTGAAGGAGGACAACATGAGGTATCTATCAGTGAAGTGTGTGGCATAGAGGAATCTGAAGAATTCATAAAATCGGACTTTGCTCCAATTTCTGCAGCCGAATCCATCGATGTTAAGTTTAAGGCCATTCCAGAGTCTCATGAACAGAGAATTTTCCAAAAGGAGTCAATTATACTGCCAGCAAGCCCCATGCAAAGCAAAGCCAAACCTACAGTAGATCTGCTTCACGGTACAACTATATCCGACGTGCTGACATTGGAGTCCTCAGAAAACGTTGAAGGTGCTCAGATTGCTTCGCAGGAGGCCCTTCTCGAGTTCGTCGTGGCAGCCGAGTCCAATAAAGTGCAGGTTCAATTGGATAACATTATCATGCAAAAAGAAGAGCCTTTTAAAAACACACAAGAGGAATATTTTGGAAAACCTTTTACTGAAGGCACACAGAGAGAAACGCTCATTACTGAAGTGGTCCCCATTGAAAATCTTGTTGGGTTGGATTTACCACAAGAGCCTACTACATTCCTTGCTAGCTCAACTCCCACTAATAAAATGTTGCAATCGCATATTGTGGAAACACAATTAACTCTTGAACTGGAAAGTGAAACCCCAGTTGAGCTGGGTAATATTGCTCAAGCTAAAGTGAAATCAGATGAAGTCAAAGTTCACACAACGGTTACTGAAGTCAATGCCTACGAAATAACTAAAGAAATTCCAGATGTACCAGATCAGACTCTTTTGTTAAATGTCTCAAAGGATGATAACATTAACAGGGCTCGTTTGACAACAATCCAATCGACATTCCTGAAAGAGGATACCCTTCCCGAATTAAAAACTTTGGGTGGTACAGCTCAAATGTCGAATGTTGAATCGAAGTCTTTGGTCACCGAAGAGGTTGTTGGTTTGAGTTCTATACAAGAAACATATCAGCTTCAAGTACCCGCCGAGGGGAACGCTAATGTAATCCATCAATCTCTTCATGAAGTCGCAAATGTGTCCGAGCCATTAACATACGAACATACTCCGGATATTGCATTCGAACCGAAAGAGGAGTTCCAGACATTACCCAGCGCTGTCGAAATGATTCTGAAGCCAGCAGAAACTTCAACAGTAAACATTTACGAAAATGTTGAGGGTCATGGTGACTTTAGGCCCAATGCTGAAAAGCTGTCATCAGATGAAACTGTCCCCGCTGAGTTCAAGGTTTCGGTGGTAGAAGAGGTGACTGTTATACCTTCCTTGGGTACTCTTCCAACCGACATGCCCGAGCAGATAAATGCAATGCTAGAAACTGTTTTATATAAGAACGTTGTTACCAGTGAGCAGCATTCTTGTGATGCTGTTAGCACGTTTTTGGACGCCAGAAGACAATCTACAGAGCATGCCCAGGTTCAACCATCTGGAGTGAGAGTTGTACCTTTAATAAGCGAGCTACATGAGAAGGGAACTATTCACGAATCTGAAGGGATTCCAGCTGACGAAAAACATGCGATACCTTCAATCACACAGCAGAGTACGTATCTCAATGAACAAACTATCGCACACGAGCAGGCTAACTTACTAAAAGGTCAAGAACACATATTACCGAAAAACGCAAACATTAATTTTGAAACCAACATCACAGTAATAACAGAACAGTTAGACATATTCAGCACGACAGCGAGTCATAGTTATCCTAAAACTGAAGACTCATTACAACCAACGCTAGTAGAAGGCGGCTTTAAAAATGCTTTACAAACTACACAATTTGTATCAGAATCTTCGCCTGACCTACCACAAGCGATACTTGAAACTGCACACAATGAAACGACCGCACACGAAGAACAACATTCCACTATCACTGAGTCACAAGCAGCAACATGCATATCAAAAGACGGCACTGATAGTAAACAGACACAGGAGGTTATTGGGTTAGAAAATGTTGCAAAGAGTTTAGTTAAAACGGTAAACAGTAAAAAGGGTAAGTATAAAATTAGGTATAACTTAAGAAGTTCAACAAAAAAGGCGTATTACTTTCACTACCACTCGACCCACCAACCCCAAAACACATATTACACAGAACAATGTAATATTCCACAATCCACTAGAAACTATATACTAAAAACACAATTCTTTACACAGATACAGACCAAACCACAGACACAACACACACAAAACAAAAGACACCAACACAAATACAAGAAACTCGTGAAACCGACATCACAGAAGAACCAGAAAGCGTGCAAATAATTGAAGAAGTTTCTAAAGACGGCAAACTACGAAAGAAAAAGATTCGAACTCGCGTAATCAAAAAAATGAAAGGTGACAAGCAGGAAGTCACCAAGATCGAAACTGTCGAGGAAGATGACAAGCAACCAGAAACAACAGTTACTGTTAAAGTAGTTCCGGTGGAGGAAGAACAGCCCGAACAAATCAAGGAACTTCCAGAGGAGGTTCGCGT